>JAQFVV010000375.1:530000-763802 GCA_028023455.1 Epiperipatus broadwayi | reverse complement strand
CTGTCCATTTTTATTTATCTACCTATCCTTTATATATATATATAAGCTGTGGATTTTTGCTTTATAATTTATTACTTAAAATTTTTAAGCAATAAATCAATAAAAATAAATGAAAGTAGTAGCCTTGCAATATTTATATTAATAAAAAAGAAGTCTTACAATAATTTATTTAAAAAGCTGATATTTCTACAGTGCTTTAAAAATGATTTTAAATAGTTTTAAAAATTATAAAGTACAAATAATCATTTACTTTTAAAAATAATAGCAATGTGCATAATAAATTAACAATCTTTTATGAAGTACTTTGTATATTATAATTTCAATCTTCTTAAATTTTCTTAGAAAAATAAATAAATTCATACAATATGTATGCCAATAAACATCACATGACCACCACTTCTTATGCTTGTGTATAACAACTGTTTTACAGGCAAAACTCACAATATGTATTGCCACACACAGCAAGCTAGAGTAATCAGTGGATGCCAGAAGGCTTGTGCATAAAAGCCCCATCTAATGCCTACTCATCTAATATCCCCAGACTAGTTTCTGGCTTGTGACCTTCGTCAGTAAGGAGCCTTGGATCTGAGAGTACTGACATCCATTGATTATTCTAGCTTGCTGTGTGTGGCAATATGTATAGTGAGTTTTACCTGTTTTAAAACAATATGTATGCTAAGAAATGCTTGTTTAATACTTTAAAATAAAAATGTTAAATATATCAACAATAAACTGAGCATGCTTTCCACTAATTGGTAATCACAAGATTTATAGAACAATCACAAAAGTGGGGATTGTAGTCAATTGTAATTATCAGTATAATCTGAAAATGATTATCTAGTTTTTTGTTAATTACAAAAATAAAAAAACAACAACTTAATTTTGGCATATTTTAAATATTGGAATATTAGGAATAGAATGACATTGTGGTTGGTTGACATTTTAAAAAGAACTGCAAATTTTATATTGGGATTTTTTTTCCAAAACATTGTCATGGGAGTTACAAATTTTCCAATTTACTTGGAATTGTTGTCTGTAAGAAGGTCATTTACATTAGTACTTTATTAAAAAATCAATTAGCCTTTATATTAATTATAATAAATCACTCTTCACTTATTATATTGCAAAATGCATAAAATTTTCCATTAGGCTATTAGAGTCTTATAAGTTTTTTTTTTTGTTATCTGTAATACATGTTCATCTAAATAATACCTATATAATAACATGTATTATTTGATGAAGTATTATTTACATAATTTTATAGATTTTTTTGGCTTTCAATAGTGTTTATCTCATCCCAACTTCATTAAAATGCAATCATTTACCAGCATAGAAACAGATCACTCTTTTTCACTTTGTGAACATTTCACAAACAATTTTGTTCTCCATGTGAATTTATATCATCAAATACTGAATCTTCATGTCCATGTTGACAGCTTGATATCTTTCATCACACCATTTTCACGCAAAACAGCAAACTAGTTTCTACTCACTTTTAACATCTTGTGGAAGGGTATGTATATATATCTTTTATTTTATGATTTCTATAAATGTTTCTCTCAGCTACCACACATCGTGATCATCCACCCATGCAAAAACTCAGAGCATTTTTCCTTACTATGTATGTATGCTTTCTGCGAACAACTTTTGCTCTTCAGGTGACTCTTTGTATGTACTTTTTACATTTATATTAAACGCATTCAAATTTGAATATGTATAGCCATTTATATATACGTTTATCAATTTCATTAAACCGTTTTTAAAATACTGGCAGATAATAATTTTAATTCATTTATAACTTTTTTTACTTTAATTTTATCTTAACCTCTCACTCTATCCGCCATTTTTCACACACACATATCTAACTTTTTCTCTCTCTTTTATATATATCAGAAATTTCTTCTGATAATTAAAGACATCAACAGTAATAACAGCAACAAAACAAAACAGTTTTCTTAAATGGGAAAACTTTTTTTTTCTCAACAGCAGGAGTAGTTTAGTTCGTGAAGCCATTAAGAATATCTTATCTGTTATTCATTTAAGTGCAAATTTTGTTCACTAGGCATACCTATCATTCTGTCAAGGGAATAACCAGTAAACTTTAATTCAGAAGCCTTGTAATTCTTTTATTCAAAGTTCTCAAATAAAGGGAATGTGTTTAGAAAGATTTGTTTTATTGTATTTTTTTTTTTGTTTTGCTTTTAACTCATCTCATTATTAAAAGAATGTTGTTGATCAAACATTCTGATTTAGAATGATTTAATTAGGTGCTAGTTTTGACTTTGAATTAATGGCGTAAAAAGAAAAAAATGACCTGGGTGGAGAATAGTTTTTGAGAAATTCTATAGCGCTGAACTAACTTATCAGTGTTCCAATAAGACATGAGAAATGGTGCGCTGAAGTCATTAGTGACCAGGTTATAGTCTTATTCACCGGTTAGTTCGATAACATAATGCTAAATTGTAGAACAAAAGAAGGAAAAAAAAGCTATGATTTATTTGGAGGGATGTATATTCAACAGGGCATCATTTTCTCTGCAGAGATTCTCGAGTAGCTTCAGATTGCAGCCTCTTTAATTTGTGGTAGTGTTGGTTTTACGGCACGCTAGAGATATCAGTTCGCACAAGGCTGTGATCTAGTTAGACTAATGACCCAATTGAGGTTAGACTATATATAGTTGATAAAGGGTTAAAACTTGCAGGTCAGCTTTGTTTTGATTTCTGAACTTCATATTTTATTTTTTTTATGCATTTGTTTACTAAAGTAAAAATTGAAAATAAGATGTTATTGTATATGAAAAGATGTTTATTTTTTCCCCTCTTCTGATTGCAATTTTTTTACCATATGCCTTCCTTTCTTTAATTTTCATCATCACTAGTAAACAGTTTATTGCAAAACTGTGATTTCTTTTGTATTTTTTTTTTTTTTATTATCTTTCCAACGAACTATATTCATTCATTGAAAATATAACAAATTTGTTTTTTTTCTTTCTTTTGCCAACATGTAATAACGAAGATTAAATACAAAAAAAATATCCACACTAATATATACTCGAAACCAGAAATTACTTGTGGTTCACAGCATTTATATATGTTAATTCTTTTTATCTAGTTAATAAAAAAGAATAGTCTTTTTGCTAAAGAAATAATCTTCATTGGAGTTAAACAGATTATTGTATTACCTGTACCATTATAGTTGTAATTTGATCATACTTTTGCTTATGCAAAATAAACTTCAGTAAATATGTAAATATTTATATATAGTTTGTTGCCAATAAAGTTTTTTTTTTTTTTAAATAAAAAAAAATGTGTATTTGAATTAAATGTGTCTCGCTATACCTTTAATGATTGAACAAAAATTGACCAGGTTTCAAAACAAACTTTGCATTCATTGTCTCTTTTATACCTCTCTTTATTATTTCAAGCTTATTTCTAAATGTGTTTGGATGTCTTCTAATGTTGTTATTGTATAAAAATATACATCTTATACAATAAAATAAATGTGCTGGCATGAATATATGGAAACGATTTTTATCAAAAGTTTCAAAAATATTTGATATCTATATTTTTGTTTTAAATATATCAACTATCTCAGTCATGACCTTATCATGGCTAGAACAAATGAGAAAAATATAAGATTGTGTTTCTGATTCCCTATATTACAATGGGATTCACTATTTGAAGATGTCATATATTTGTAAAACAGTATTAAGGGTAATACCTCTAGATTTAATTTTAAAATGAAATATAAAAAAATTTAGGTTCAAATGACATGTATTTACATTTGTGGCATAGTTGTTTATTTGTCAAATTAAAAATAAGTTTTCATTAAAATGCATGGCTGGGTAAAATAATGAATGTATTTCTCTCATTTGTGATATTTATTTTTTGGAAAGGAATAAAAAAGTTTCTGTATTTCAAGCAAGATATCTCTGAGGGATTTCATATAACTAGTAATAGGAGAGAGGGATTTTATTTGTGGGGTGATATTAAATGCTATTTCAAGATAAGGAAAAGATGGTGCACATGTTGAGATGTTAAATTTTTTTCAATCCCAAATTTATCTATTGAATGAAACCCAAGATCATTACCTGATATTTGTCTTTGAAACCATTTAATTGAGATTGCTGCCTTTTTTTTTTTTTTACCCCAGATAAGTTTTCTAAAAATGTGTGGATATAGTTAATACATTTCTTTGTAAATGATATTATTGGTATGTAATAAATAACTCTTGTTATAATTAGTATATTGTACAAAGAGATCTTTATGTAGACACGATATATACTTTTGAGAGTTAGTTAAGAATGTTTTCTATTTTGTTTATAAGGCTCTCTGTGTATTTATTCTCATTTTAGTAAATAAAAAACTAATTCCACAGACAGCACTTCAGGAAGTTTATTGATGTTTGAGTACCAAATGATGAAATAGGCACAAAATTCCATTCAATTGACCAAATTAAGATTTACCATATTCTTGCCTACATATTTTTGAGCTGAGATTATTTGAAGTTTTTGAAGCTGATAATCACAAAATTAATTAAAAAATAAAAAATTATCAATAAATTAATGCAGATGACAGTGAATGATACTTAACTTGCAATAACTATATGTTTTTATAATGTAAGCACTATTCTCAATATCTGCCACTTCTCATGAGAAAAATGTCATGATATAATACATAGGAATTTTAAATAAGTAGAACAACTAAAAAAAATTTTAAATGATTACTTTTAGACTAGATATTTACTGCATATTTTTCAGGGTTACAATATTTTTAATAACACAAACACTTCAGCAGATATCTGATACCATTCTTGAGACAAATAATATTTTATAATAAAATTAAGGTTCCAAATGACCATTTAAAATAAATAAACCAAAAATAGTTTATATATATATATATAATAAATAAAGTTTGATATCTGTATTCGTTTCACAATATATGTAATATACAAATCAATATATATATCAAAATACAGTACAATTTATATAAATTATATTCTTTTAGAAGTACTTTCGACTATACACTTTGTAGTCTTTATCAACTATATAATGTTGAATAATCAAAACGAGACAACCCTTAACAATACCCATAGTTCAATTCAGATTTCCCACAATTCTGTTATCTTAACATTTGATGACTGGGGATTCATTAACATTTGACGATTTCTTGAAATCAACATAGCCTCTTTTATTTTACGTTTATTATGACAACGTTCAATTTGAATAATTTTCATATTTTTATAATCAAATTTAAATCCATATTGACAAGATTTATTATGATCAAATATAACAGATGATGAAGGTTTATTTACATCTGTTCCATATTGATTCTCTTTTTGAATTCTATTATATAAAAGCATATGTTCTTTTATTCTCTTCTCAAATGTGAATCTAAGTGTACATTTGAGAAGAGAATAAAAGAACATATGCTTTTATATAATAGAATTCAAAAAGAGAATCAATATGGAACAGATGTAAATAAACCTTCATCATCTGTTATATTTGATCATAATAAATCTTGTCAATATGGATTTAAATTTGATTATAAAAATATGAAAATTATTCAAATTGAACGTTGTCATAATATACATAAAATAAAAGAGGCTATGTTGATTTCAAGAAATCGTCAAATGTTAATGAATCGCCAGTCGTCAAATGTTAAGATAACAGAATTGTGGGAAATCTGAATTGAACTATGGGTATTGTTAAGGGTTGTCTCGTTTTGATTATATAGTTGATAAAGACTACAAAGTGTATAGTCGAAAGTATTTCTAAAAGAATATAATTTATATAAATTGTACTGTATTTTGATATAATTACATATATATATATATATATAATTGTAGATTATGAGATACTGGTAATGCAAAACATAAGATATAAATACTTAGACTATGCAAGTAAAATTTATACTAATTATTTTTTTTAAATATAGATATACTTACAAAGGTACCGAAATAGACATCTGTTCAATTCATAAAATTTTAGAAACTTAAGGTTTATGAAATTTTCATGTTATGTGATATACCACTTGTAGCTATTGTAGTTTAAAATAAAGAAATTATTATAGATATATGTAAAATAATAATAATACAAAAAAGAACATTAGATAAAACAAAAGATAAAATAGGCTTTGTTATTAGTTGATTATTGATTTTTAATATATATGCTTTCATAATGTGCTGGTAATGCCATTCCAACTACCTGAGAATGAAATTAAGTTGGAGAAAACATGGAATTTTTTTTTCAAATTTCACTCAAGCTTGTGTTTTTTTTCAGGGTCACTGGTCTATGATCAATCCCTATTACCATTTGATATTGATTTGATCTACATAATAAAAAAAATACATAGCCATTTCTATCTTGTAATTGGTAGGCTTAATTACTGAGGATCTATGGGAGATGTTTTTGTTTATTATAAATTATTTAAAGTCTTTTATTTTATTTTTAACAGTGAATTATTTTGATGGAAAAATGAAAAATTCTTTAATACAAATAGAGAAAAGCTAAGCAATGAAGTTAAATAGAAATAAAGGTTTGCAAAGGGTTCATGCTTAAAAATTTAAGTTGAATCATTAGTTTGGATTTCTTGAAAAAATCATTTTCCAATTTTTATTTAGTTGAATCTCCAATTATGTGCATGGCAAATGAATATGCAAACTATTATATTCCATTATATATCATTTTAATTCAGGAATGGAAATACTTTGCAAACTATTATATTCCATTATATATCATTTTAATTCAGGAATGGAAATACTTTGCAATATTCCAATAATTGTATATTTAGAAATGAGGATGTTAATGTTTTATAATGTTATAATAACTTGTATTGATTACATAGGAAACTATTACTTGTAATGCTTATATGATTGCTTGTTTATCATATCCAATAATTATAACCATTTGTAGATACAGTTGTCCAAAAAATGAAGAGTGACAATTAAGGAAGTTGTGAAATCTTTTAAAAATGAAAAGTTAACTATAGAAATTGAGAGACAGTATAGTGAGATGTTAAATAAAAATGATTAATAAGCCAGTGGTTTCTCTCTTTAATATTTGTTTTTTCAAAGTTAGAATGAATATACTCATTTTTATGAATGGCTGCTGTGTATCATTTATATGCATACTTTTTTTAAATATAAAACACTTGGACATTCTGTGAATTTATATAAACACCCAATAATGTAGAGATAAGTTGGCAAATTCCAGAGTTAAAGATTCCCTGATTGATTTTTTCATGAGTAAAGTTTTAAAAAAATCTCAATTTAGTCATAGGAATGGAAATGTTATGGGTGTTTTGATGCTTAAATTTCATATGATCTCTCAACCAATTTACTGGTGTTTTTTTTTTTTTTTTGCTAAATTATATTTTTAATTTCAGATAATTAATTAGTTTATGTTTTTAAATAAATTATTTTTAAATCTTAGTATAACAGTTGCATCAGATGTGAAAAAAATAATGTACATAGTTATATAAACACATACATCCTGCTGTCTTGTAAGATAGGATGGATGTAGGTTCATCAAAGGCTAAATACTGTTTCTAATACCAACAGTCTTTTCTTTCTTCATCTTTTCTATGCCATTTTATGTTAGAGTAGAATTGAGGTATCATAACCTTTTTCATGTCTTAGGCATCTTTCTGTTTTAACTGCAGCAATGGGTTTGTGCAATCACATTTCCAATTGCGCATATCATAATTATAATTTCATTTGTTTTTTTATGGTTTTGAAAAGTTTCAAAAAGGAAAGTTTTCTGCAGAAAAAAGATAACTTTATGAAATGTCAATTATTTTTAATATATTTATGGTTTACAAGTTGGTTTGTAATGACAGAAATCATTCTAGTTTATTATTATTGTTGTTGTTATTATTAATAATAATATTATGATGATGATGAGGAGGAGGAGGAGAAAGATGTTTCAAAAGGCACTTTATTAACTCAAAGAAATTTTACATTGTTTGTATTTGTTTTTACATAGGTTTGCATTGAATTATTTGGTATTATTACATATATTAATTTATGGGATTACATATGTTATTGGGGGGCTATTTAATGTGTGTTCCAGAAATGGATATTACAATTGAAAAAGTATTGTCCATTATTTATTAGCTCATTTATTATTTACAACATTGTTAGCTGTCTTAACAGAGATCAAGTTGCCACATATAAATGTGGACTGATTATTAGTCTGTCTCTATTTTGAATGTGTGCTAATTTGTTTTTAAATGTAGATGGGTGGTGTCTGGTGTTTTTGTCAATCAAGAAAGTGCATCTGGTGCACAAGTACACATATAAGATGAACATGGCCACTCTAACACTGGGTATTGATCTTTTCCATAATGCAAAAAATATTTGATTGATCGTAGTACCAAGATTTCTATAGGCATTACACACAATCTGTCATGTTTGGGTTAGAGCCACACACTGGTTTATGAGTTGGTGTAGTGTCTCCTCTGTTCAGTGAAACAGCCCACAGAAGGGATCAATGGATAGATATAGTCTCATGATTTAGAAAATGTGTTGTCAGCATTGCAACTAGATTCATTTTATTAAATCAAAATATTTGGTCTCCTAGATTCATTTTATTAAATCAAAATATTTGGTCTCAAGGGCCTGTTTTTTAAAATCTTTAAGCAATTTTTTTGTTGCTAATTTTTTAACACAGGAGGGGAAGAATTCACACCAATTTGAGTGTTTATTAAATCATAGATTTCCCAGTATGAATATTTATATAGAAACTGATTGGGATTGGCTTTATATTGATAGATAATGGTAGCAAAGAATGAGCCTTTTGGAGGCAGTCTATCTATTGGAGTGACTTCAACCAAATGTTTGCGTCTAGGGAATTTTGCAATTGTGGTGACTATTAGGTTTCTCAGCTTTTGCAATTGGAAGATGTTAATGCTATATAAGTCAAGGACATTTCTGACCAGGGGTTTGTTGAGTTCTTTAGTTGAGATCACTACAGTTTTTTTAGACCAGAGTAGATTATTATATATGGCTTCAATTTTTGAGATAAATGCTTTGGAGAGACAACTGGAACATAATAAACCATTTTTATTGTAATGAGTTGATTAATTAGTTGTACTTTTGTGCATAGTGACAGATATGTCTACGATAAAGAGTCTACTATTCTTTGGCTTCTTCCTTAAGCTTATTTTGAATGTGACCTCTCATTCTTGTGATTCCTATATGAAATGGAAACCCAAGGAAAGAGGTGGGCTTTGAGGTGTAGTTTGATGCACATTGCTTGCCAGTGAATAGTGTCCAAGCTGTGATTATTTTTGTATTAAACATTAATTTGTGTTTCTGCAAATACTTTTGCAGTATCTTTTGCCATTGTAGTATTTGCTTTTTGGATGTCAGAAATATGGTAACATCATCCATTGTTAGGCACACAGAGCTCTGTGCCAGGTATCTCAATTCTGCCAAAGGTCTGCTGTATACTATTAATGAGGGGATTTGACATATAATATAAACAGCAATGAGCTAAGAGGGGATCCTTGGGATATTGTCTGAGTTGGGGTGAATGATGGGGAGTTTTTTCTATTGTGTTACATAAATCTCTCTATTTAAAACTAGGTTGGCTGTTATGTATAGGTGGGTTCTAGGGATTTGAGTATTTTTGAGCATTTATAGTGGGGTAGGTATGTTTACCAAATCAAAGGCAGCCTTGATATCAAGATGTACTACTATGGGAGCATATTTTTTTACTGTTTGACTGTTGTCAGAATTGCTTTGAATAACAAGACTGCTTCCATTGTTTAAAAACCTTTCTTTGCATACTGTGCTTCAGAGATGAGTGGCAATATGTATGGTTCAATTTCATCTTTAATGATTTTTTCGATGATCTTGATTGGCAATGATCCCATAGATATTGGTCTAAGGTCAGTCATGGGTGAAATGATTGTTTTTTTTATTATGTGGCACAAACAATGGCAAGTGTGTAGACCCTCTCCATGGGCTGGATTTGCTGTGCCAAATTGTTAGCTAAAGAACTGAAATATTTTGCTGTAAATTTGCTTAGATGTTTTAATATAAATAGTGGAATTCTGAAACTTCCTGTATACTAAACATCTGGAATACTATTGAGTTTAGCTATGAAAAGATCTGCGGTGAATGGGGTTTCAGTCTCAGGCAGGCCAAACATATGTGTTATTATAGTTGATTCTTATGGTAATTTTTTTCTGAAAAATTCAAAGATTGGCATGATCATATTTTCACCTGCATATGTTGCATTATCTGCCTGTATCACCAAGAGCACTTTTATATTCAGTTTGTTTCCAAGTGACTACCTTATATAATCTCTAGTGCACTTACTTTTTAAATTTTTAATAGCTTTTGTGTGCATCATAAGCATTATTGTATGCATGTATAAATTTAAATATGTACTATTGTGTGTAGTGTCATGGATTGATTCTGATTATTCTCTGATATAACTGGTCTGGTAGAGAGAGAAGTTTTGATGGTGGAGGTTGCTTTATGGCTATATGGTTGATGTTAAAGGACAGTATACTGATAAATGCAAAATATTGTTGTACTGGGTCAAGGTTTATATCTTTGATTTTATTTACCATTATATACATCTCAGAGAAAATGAATTCAGTGGTTGCTGTTGGGAGTAGAATTTTTGTTGTTCTTGTGAGTTGATGTGTTGATGTTTGGATCTGATCACAATTGATTGTAATTATTTGAGCTAAATGATCTGAGAAGGCTGTGGGAGTTAGTTTTTTTGAAATTAGGTGGTGGAGTATTGGGGAATAAAAGCTAAGATCGATGAGAAAAGAAAAGCAACCATTGTGAAAAGAGATGGCATCATGTGGTAAAAAAACCACGGCCACTTATTATGAAACCAGCATTGTATGAAGTCTTTGTTTGTTGTATTAAAATCTCCAATTAGCACAGATGGATTGGCTGTGGTAGCTAGCCTTACATTAATGTTGGCCATTATGGTGTCTATCTTGTTGTTTTGGAAGGTCATGTAGACAAAAATTATATTAATTGTTATGCTTTTATGACTGAAAGTTGCGATTAATAAGTTCATATCTATATGAATAATTTTAAATGTTGTGAAGGGTGAATTTCTGGTGATTAGGAGACTGGTGCCAGCTGAGAGAGAGGAAGAATCCCTCAAGCATGCTCAGAATCCTTCTCTAGACAATTGTTTAGCAGAATCAGACTGAGATCCAACAAAAATTTTTGTCTCAAGCAAACCTATTATGTGTGGTCGTATATTTTTGATCCAGTATCTTAGTTTGTTAATTTTGCTGGTCGAATTTAAACCTCTTAACATTGATTGCTGTAATCTTAATTTTCATTAAGGCTGGTTGCTGTTGATACAGCTTCATATTGTGCCCCAAATTCTTCATCTGTTGGTTTTGTTGTTTCAGATGTGTAGCCTGTGTAACTGAGGTTGCATTCTAGGGTTTTGCTTTTTTGGGCCCTCTGCTTTTTTTTTGGAGGGTGGCCTGGCTTTCTTTTGTGGTCTATATTGGCCTGAAAAATTTGTGGCAAGTTGGGGTGATGGCCTTCACGATCTCTGTTGCCATTTTATTTTTTGTTGTTGTTGTTTGTGTTGATATGGATATATTTTCTTCATTATTACTGTTTAATGAGATTGCTTGATCTTTCAATGATTTTCTATTATTAGTGTTTTTATTAATTTGAATTATATTTGAGGGCTGTTGTTTCTGATGTGTCCTCCTGAGTATTTTGCTTTATTGTTTCTTTGTTGGCTGGGATTTGAATTTTACTCATTGTTTTAATTGAAACGTCTGGACCATTAACTGTTTTTGGTGTATGTTCAGTTTTTTTGTTATTGAGTTGTGTGTGTTGAGAATTGACTTGATGTTTTCCTTGTTGTCTGCCTTCTTTGTTTTATTAATAGCCCTTTCAGCTTGGCTTGAATGATCTTCCATATTTGGTTGGCTTTTATGATTTTTTTTTGTGTTGTAGCCGATTGCTAGATGTCTGTGCTCTCCATAAGCAAAACATTTCGTCCTTAATCCTTTTATATAGATGGTGAGTATGGCATCTTGATCCACTATCTGGGTGGGGATATCTTCCAGGTTTAGACTGTTTTCTAGCTTTATTTTGAATTGAAAGTTGTTGCTGAAAACCGGGATAGGGGTATCTGATAAGTACATTTGTTTAATATATATAGCTTTCCCAAGTGGATTTATTAGTTTCTGAAAGTCTTGTATATTGTAAACAAAATAAGCATTTCTTATTATTCCAGTACAGTAATTTTGTAGGTTTTTATTTTCATATACAAGTGCATATCTACCTGATGCTTTAATTTGATTTTGGAATTTTGACCGTTCATGTTCATCAAAGAATTGAATAGCAATGTTTCTGGAGTTAGAATGTTCTCCGTTACTAGAAACTGTATCCCATATAGTTTTTTTTGTTAACTCTTCATATAAGAGCTCTCTGGGGAATTTGTAGAGAGATAAGTTGTTATCTATGACTGTTAATACTATTAATATAGGATTTTTTTTTTTTTAATGTTGAAAAAAGTTTTTTTGCTGAAATTAATATTAATATCTGGAGTTAGAATGTTCTCTGTTACTAGAAACCGTATCCCATATAGTTTTTTTTGTTAACTCTTCATATAAGAGCTCTCTGGGGAATTTGTAGAGAGATAAATTGTTATCTGTGACTGCTAATACTATTGATATAGGAGAATTTTTTTTTTTAAATGTTGAAAAAAGTTTTTTTGGGATTGTACTGCTGAAATTAATATTAATTTTTTGTAACTTGTTCTGACTCCATAATGTTGGGGGTGTTCATTATTATTTTCCATTAGTGCAAATTATTGATGTCAGCCTGATTTAGTTTTTTAAATCTAGCAGTCTGTGGCAGTGTTAAAGTTTTTTTAATGCTATGTGTCTGCTGATTTATTTCTGCAGCATTTGCATAAGTTTTGTGCTTGTGGTCAAATCCATTGCCGTTTGTGTTGTTGCAAACTTTTTCTTCATGTTTCTGATATGATGCCATGTTGTTTAAAATTTTTGATTGATTTTAGATTAAAAAAAAACTATCTTATTTAGTTTTTGGTGAAAGAACATTCCATTCACCTTTTACTGTTGATGTTTTTATGATGTAAAATATAATTATTAATACAGAAAAATCACTTAACTTATTTATTAGTAATTGATATTTAGTAGAGCTGTTGATGCATTCATCTTATCTCTGTGATAGCAGGACTATATTCTATTATTATTATTATGATTATTATTATTGTTGTTGTCATTATTGTTGTTGTTATATTTCAACAATGCACTTTATTGCACAATAAGAAGGTTACATAGGTTATTTATAGCTGTATAGATCATACGTTAATTCATGTGTATACTTACAGTACAATGAATGCAGTTATGATTATATAGGAATATTTTACAATGCCCGAATAATAATTTTTTATTTTATTATTGTCAGTGTTTTCAATTCTCTCCTTTTTTGTAGTCATATGTAGACCCTCACCCCCCTATCAACCTGTCACCAACCCCTTGCTTGAAATACATCTTGAAATCTGTCCATTGTTTTAGCGAGAACATTATAATTCTGTTTGAATGTATTGCTATTTTAATCTCTGTTCTTCATTGATAGCATCGGAGATTCATCTTCATAGTCCAGCTCAATTTCTTCCTCGGAAAAATCAACTGGTTGATAAAGTGGGTCAATTTGATCATTATTTATTTCTCAGTTTTAAAGTTAAATTTTTTTAAAGACATTCAATATACATATTAGATGATGGAAATAGTCCAATATAAAAATACAACATGATAGTATGATGAAAAACATATATGGAGTGTGAGATTGGAGTTGATGTTATATATATTGGGCCTTTTTGATGAGAGGAATTATAGTTTTCATGATTGTCTTGTTCTTCATGTGTTACATGTAAATTACATGTGAAAAACATGTTTTACATACAATTTGATACATGAGATTATATATGCAATGAGGTATATGGCTGTATGCAAATTGTGCTTATAAGTTGGTGAGCACTATAGATGTCAAGGTTAAGTCTTATTGTTCATATGTTGGGCATTTAAAGTTCATTTGAGGTAAGTTGGTGGTGTGTTCTTGTAAATTTCTATGGATTCTCAAGTGGTGCAATATTTATCCCAGAGTTCACTCTGGTGTGACATTGGAGCTATGTATTCATCTGTGGTAGACAATTGAGCTGGTTGAGGTTTCAGAGAGTGGGGTGGAAGTGATATAGAGCAATTGGAATCTGTGATTGATATAATGATGGACTTGAAGGGAAAATGTTTTAAATAATGCAAAATATCTCCTGTAGCATGATAATAATAAATTTTGACAAATTATTGACAGCATGACAGGCATTCACACCATAGGGAGGGGATACAATCTTGTATTTTTAAGTCTAGGTTTTAAATGTTGTTTGCATTGGTTATCCTGAAATTTCAAATTGACTTATTAATTAATGGGCTTATTAATTAATGGATTTAAAATATCTATTGCTAACATGAAAATTGTTCTTGAGGATTCTGGCATATCTTTTTTCATGAGATAAGTAAGGCTGGAAATATGGTAGAATAGATTTTGGCACCAACTACTTGGTCTTGTGGTTGTATGGCAGCCATTTTAATTGATTTTAAAAAAAGCTTTTATAAATTCTGAATTAGCTTAGAAAAACTGTGTGGCATAGTTAATAATTGGTTCAACATATGTTAATTTATCTGAAGTACTGTAGAATTTGAGTGGTCTTTTGGGGATTTAAACCCCAAAATTTTTTATTGTTGCCTAGCAATACTAAAATTTATTGCCACTAAAGAAATATTTTTTCCTGCAAATTACCCATTAATGCATAAAATTTTTTTATAACTAAAGTGTTAGCTAATGGTCATGTTCAGTCTTTGTGATGAGTTTAAATTTATCTTTTAAAAAAACTAATATTAAATATGCCAAAAAAAGGCTCTTCACCACTTACAGTGAGTGATTGGAGAAACAAAAATACTCTTGGACTACATAAGATCCAACAGAAAGTGTAAACCAATCACTGTCCAATTAGATATATCAGAGACATTCAATTCAGTCAATATCCACACTCTATTAATCATGTTAAAGGTCATTGATATTCCCTCTGAAATAATACAAATCTTAGACAACCTTCTATACAATAGAAAGATACATATATCTCTAAATGGAACATACACTGATAGTTTCATACCAAGTACATCCATACCACAAGGCTTCCCTCTCAGTGCCCTCCTTTTTGCATGTTACATCAATCCCCTTCTTAAGGATATAGCAGATATGCTCCCTGGAGTATACATTCCCAGATTAAAAAAACCAATCAGGTCTATAGCCTACATGGATGATGTTTTGGTTGTTCTTCCCTCAGAGAAGCACCTCAACAGTCTGTATGGGGTGTTGGATAGATTTACTAGTGTATCAGAATTAAAAATAAAAGCACAGTGAAATCAGCTATCTGGGCTATATGTTCTGGGGGAAAAATCAAATCAAGATTCCAAGCAGGCCCTCAGAAGTTCCTGGGGTTTTCAATCTTCAAATCTCAATTTGCAATGTCCAAGGAACTACAAGTTAACATTCTGCATTCCATGGACAAGATCACCCAGACACTATCCAGGGTCTACCTTTCCCTTCATGGGAAGGTAGCCTATTGAGAAATGTAGCCTATTGAACATGAAAATTTTCAATAAAATTTTTTGCTTTCTCTCAGTCTTGACAACAACTAAAACTTTTATCAAAGAAATTAATAAACTCTGGTCAAGGCTCTTCTGGAAAGGTCAGACAGTTTCCATAAGCATTAACAATATGCAAAAGCATAAAAAATTAAATGGAATAACACTCCATTCCATTCCAATTATTTTATATCAAAAATCCTATACCTTAATATACAATCTAATACAAAAATATGGTAATAATCAAATCACAGAAATAATCCAACTGACAGACAGGCCTCTCTCTCGGAAAATATGCTGGCTTGACCAATTAATAATCACACTAAAACAACACAATGTAACTATAGAAGACCTCTTCCAAAACAAAATAAAAATGTGGGATGCACATTGCATCAAAAAATCAGACTTATACACTATAAAGTCACAACTTGGCCTTTCAAATAAAAAAAAAATCATTACATTGTTTAAATACTGGGCCCTCGAGACTAAATACCTAGACTTTATTGTCAAAATCAATTTGGAAGCGATATCTACCAATTGGTTTCTTAGGTATAAAAGACTGATAAGCAAGGTTGAATCAACATGCCCAAATTGTGAGAGACAAGATGAAATCTTTGAGCACATTATTAAGACATGTATGAGGCTATGAAATATAAAAATCATATATAAAAACTCAATTTATTGACTTTTACCAAATTTTAGATCTCGGGGAATGCATTCATAGGAGAGACATCCCTGTCATTAGTCTATCTTACCTACTCCATCTGCCTTGTGAGATGCAGAAAACAATATACCCTACCCCAGCCAGATGAAGACCATCTCTTTATCAAAGTGATTAATAAAATCAAAGAAAGAGATGAAGACCATCTCTTTATCAAAGTGATTAATAAAATCAAAGAAAGAGATAAAATACTAGCCCCAAAATTCCTCTTTGAGGAAACATGGAAACTTTTTTAGATTCCACCAGGAACAGACTAGATCAAATAATGATCTGAACACTACTTCATAAGGCTTACAGACTTTGTCCAAGGATTGGATATAATAATTCCTTTTTTTTTAAAGATATAATATGCACACTCTAACTATCTATCATGTATCCTATCTTAATAAATTTATTTTAGAAATAAAAAACTAATATTATGCAAACTCTTAGGATTTGAAACAGGAGCTCTTGGAATGAACCTAGTGACAGGACTAAGATTAACTGTAAAACTATTATTATTATTGTTGTTGTCGTCGAAATTGTCATCATCATCATTATTATTATTATTATTATTATTATTATTATTATTATTATTATTATTATTATTATTATTATTATTATTATTATTATTATTATTATTATTATTATTATTATTATTATTATTATTATTATTAATGATAATGATGATGATGATGATGATAATAATAGTAATAATAATAATAATAATAATTCTTAGTATTGTTAGTGTATTTTTTTCTCTTGGAATTCGTTTGTGAATAGATAGATGCTCATATAATAATGACATTTATATAAAAACTTTTAATTATATTTAATCTGTACAAAATTGTGGCCTTTTCGAGCTCGAACTTATGAACTCCCAAGCATTACGATTATTTATTTAATGTATTTAGGATTTCACTTTGCTTTTAATTTATTTATTTTTTATTTTTTAAATTTTTTCTCCAACATAATTTTAATTAAGAAAAAAATAATCCTCACTAAAATTTAAGGTGCAACTAAGATTTTTATTAATTTAACTCAAATATATTCATCTGATTACTAAGCAAGAATAAGAATGCTTTGATATATGAGTTTTGATATTGTCTTCTTATAATATTAGACAATCAACTTTTGTAAACTTTTTTTTAATGTGAGAATTTTTATTTTATTTTAATGTTTTCATTTTTTACCTTTAGTTGCTTTGTTTGCTTGTCTAATAAGCTTTTTTTTTTCCTAAGAAAAGGACGACTTTTTTGAAGATTTGATCATGGTCCTTCTATTAGACTTTTCTATTTTCATCTTTTCTTTATTTCTTCCATTCAACATATTTTTCTGAAAACAGAGGAGGGGGGCTTTAGCTGCAATGATGTTTTCATTCAGGTCTCTGAATATTAGTTCTTAAAACTGCTTCTGCTCTTCATTTTGAAAACATTTTCTATTTCTATTTGCTTCATTTCCTGCGTAAAATTAGATTTTCATCCCAGAGGAATAATCAAGATCCTTGCTGTGACTTAAGAAGTGGTAGTATAACCCTTTAGAGAGTATAATGAAATATTTTGGCAAATGCTGAGCTTACGTCTCAGGGCGACAGAATCATTTTATTTAGATATAATACTAATCTACAAGCCAGCTGTCAAACAGCTATTGTTTTTATTTAGTTTAATTAAGATAAAGGCAATACTTTTTAAAATATAAATGGAAGAAAGATAAACCGAAAATTTTAAAATTAATTATTGTGATAAAACATCTATCATGCTTATGAGTTGTGGTTTGAATTCAGAATTGGTGAAACTTGGGGATGTTTTCAAATTGCAAGTTAGCTTGTGACTTATTTTTCAGTCAAGTGGCTTTATTGTCAATTGAGATAGCTTCAAGCATTGATTAGTAAATGGATATCTAACAATTCTTAGGTAAATATTAATATAGTATTAGGATAAATATATTAAACTCTCATTCTTGGTAAACCTAGTGAGTAGGCCTTTTTATTTCAATATCCTCTTTGCATTTTTGCTTGCTCATCATCTTTTACCTGCATGAATATTTTATATGACTGGAAATTTATGTGCTCAAACATTTGAAGTCATATAATTATAACATATATATGTAGCACCTATGTTCCAGATGAATACAATATTTCTGTAGATTAAAAAAAGATATAATCTGCTTATTGTGTGCCCAGACATTTGAAATAACATATGCACTTTATATATTAGTATTTTTTATGCATTATGTATCTGAAATTTTTTTTTGATAAATTGTATGTTACATTGGTGTAATTAAGGTCATAGTAAGAATTAAGCCATACATTTTTCAGATAGCTAATTCCCAAGCTACCTCCGTATTTTTTTAAAATATTAGGTTATAAATCCAATTTTATAATAAATTAATTTATTGCAAAATAAATCACGTTTTGAGCAAAGCACTATTTTATATTTTGTTTGTAAAAACAAAAAGTTATAAAACATAAATTTTAATAACAGTTGCACAGTAGTGCCGCCAAGTTCAATCCATAGTAATCAATGTATGCAAGAAGGTTTGACATAAAATCGTTACCTAGTGCCTACTCATCCAATGACCTTAGAGTGGTTTTTCTAGTTTGTGGTTTTCATTAGTGAGAAGCATTGGGTATTGGATGAGTATGCTCTAGATACATTGATTACTAAAACTGGCACTTGATGGCACTACTGTATGGAGGGTTTGCTATTATTAGTAACAGCCATGTAAGCATATGAAATGGTGATCATGTGATATAAATCTTAATAATTCAAATATTTAACTAGCTGCAATTAAAATTTAAAAATATTAAAATATTATTGGTTTTATGCACACACACATGTATATCTAATATTATAATGTTAAATATGTATCAGTGTGATAGCAGTACATGGTAGGTGGGTTTGAATCAAGAACCAAAGAGCTACAATGGTGTATTCAATATGTACCTTAAATCTTGATTCAAATAAATATGAAATACGGATGAAAGTTGAATAGTTAATAAAATTAAAAAAAGAATCCATTCAAATATGTAATAATATTAAACAATGTGATGATGTTGATTTATAATTTAAAAGTGCAATTACTCCAAAAAGTATTTTATTTGTTTTTCAGTTTTATTAAAAATGAAATTCAAAGGCACCAAGCCTTCTGAAAAGCAAGTTTATTTTTGGAAACTTTTAAAGGAACGATCATCGTCAATTACAAATTATTACTACAATTCCTGCATATCACCCAGAGGATTACATGATTTTTCAGGGTTTTGGATATTAACTAGCATGTGTGTGTTAAAAGCATAATGTTTTGGATTGAGTTACAAATAAACTAAACACTATTAAATTTTATTTATTAGAGCAGAGTTCATGTGTAATTTAATGGAAGAGATTTACATCCTAAGCATGGCTGCTCTTATCTTTTCAAAAGTCTCAATCTTGAGCTTTGATTTGAATATATTTTCAATACTCAACAAGTTCTTGTTGTGCTATTATAACAAACATTACAGTGCATGTGCTTATGGTATAAATCTTTTCTGTTTAAAAATACAAACTAAATGAATGAATAAAAAAGTAACTTAACGATTTATTAACATACTGAGTAAATAAAGCTGTTGCACATATACTGTACAAACATTAAATATCATAGTAATAAAACAATATTAATTTAAATGTAGGATTAAGTTTAAAACCTTATAATATTTACAATGATAAGATCTTACCATGTTAAATATTGAAACAGTCACAAAACATTATTTACTGCAGATATTGTTCTTTTATTTTCAGCTGGCTTCATTAATTCCCTCTGCAAGTAGTCTTCTTCTTAGGCTCTGGTGAGGTTAGAGAGTAAATGCAACACCACTAGTTATTTTATGTAAGGTATAATATCAGTCAGTTTGGGGTAGTTCTTATGGCATTGTCCATTTATTTCTTCATGACATTAATACAGCAGACACTAGTGGTTTTAGAAAACTCCAGCATTAATTTCTGGATTCAGCTGCATTTTCCAGGTATTTAGGCTGGTGCGGGTTTTTTGTTGCCTAGTCACACATTATAGATAGTTTTCTGCTAGATAAAGTCATCATACTGATGGTTATATGGGGAGTATTGAAAAATACTTTAAACAGTCAGCAAATATGGCTATCCGGTTATGGTGGAAAACACTCTTAACTATGACTTGTTTCTCTCCTCAACATGGATCACTGCAACACTGCTTCAATAATTGACTAGACTGGAATGCAACCAATATGGAATCAGAATGCTATTAGAATCTTTAATTACTTGTTTCAAACCTATTTATACCTATTTTATCTTGTTCAACAACATGTTTTCTAAACAATGAATTTGTCACCAGTTAGTTACAAGAATTGATCTGTTTTTGTACAATATGTTTTTTGAAAACATGCCATGGAAACAAATTTACAAATATATCATGATTTGATACGTAACTGAATAAAATATTACAATTTGCAATATAAATGAATGAAAGGAATGAAAAATAAAGTAGTTTTTTTTTCTCTTTTTCTTTATTTACATTAGCTAATGAAGAAAGAGAAATCATTGCCAACATTTAAATTTAGCTTGATAATTTTTAAAATATTTTTAATTCCAAATTTTTAATATTATATTTGACTTTTTGTCATCCAATTTAACTATAAAAATGTGGGAAATTTTTGTTAAAACACAGTTCAAGAAAGGCAAACTGGAAAAGGTTCAAATTTAGATTTTTAGAAATTACACAGTTCATATTCTTGCAATTCAAATTCTTTTGCATATCGAGATTATTTCTATCTTTTTTTACATTGCACCTTATCATTATTATTCCATACATTATAAACCAAGTTTATAAAATATGATTAAAAGTCAAATGCATAAACTAATTTTTATTTTTATTTTTTGGGCAGCTTACTCAAGTAACACATATATGCAAATGGCAGTTGATATATTTATTAGTCAGTTCATATGTGTTTTTATAAAACTTTTTTTTTCTCTGCAGCTTTGTAATATAACCATTCTGAACTGCACCGGATTTGGTGTCATTATAATATCTAAATTCTAGCATTAAAATACTTGCATTTAGTGGAATAAATACATTTTCAATCTACCAAAATTATTTTCAATATTGTGCATTGGACTCTTACCAGCAATTTTTGGAGACAAGATTTAATAATGTCTTCTCCATTAGAGAAAGGTTTCTCTTTTTTTGTTAAAGTGAAAGCAATTCCATAAGACATTTCGGACATGGAAAAAGATAACTTTAAAAAAAAGAAAAACATTTTATCTTCAATTAATTTATTCTTTTTTTTAATCACACATTCTTTCCATAACTCAAACTCAAGAAACAGATTTATTTATTTCACTCCAATGCTGTTCTTTTATAATGCTTTATTAAGATTATTTTCTTTTATTATGTGAGAATGTGTTTTCACAAAAATACACAATGGTTTTCTTCATGATCTTTATGTAAATAAAAAACTTGTTTTGTCATTGATCATTAAGTTCTTACTACTAATAGTTTATTTTCTTTTAAAATGTAATAGGTAATTAAAAAAAAAAAATCATAAAGAAGGAAAAACTTAAGATCTACAAAGAATGATTAGTTCAAACACATGTACTAATATTAGAATGGCAATTATGAAAAAAATTATATATGTCCTCACTCTGAATTAGACATGTGTCAATTGTATAGGTACAAAATGATGCCAGAACATTTACTGAATTTGAATTTTTATTTTTATTGTTTCTGAATAATAATAAAAGTTGCTTTTTCAATTTCAGTATTATTTGTAATAAAAATTAGTTTTTAATAACAGTATTACTTTACAAGGATTGGGCTTAATTCTTATTTTTATGATGAAAGATAGATATAGTATGTCAAATTTAATCTCTTAATGCATTATATTTGATCCATTAATGGGTTATGGGGGTCTAATTTAACAGAAGATAGACCAACAAAACTATATAATATGATTGTACTATGACTCTTCTTGAGTACTTGGAATTGTAGAACTTTATGACTTAATTATACATAGTAATATATAATAAAATTATTTTGGAATGCTATAACAAGTGCTAGTTGTTCTTGAGGTAGATCTATCTCAAAAGCACCAGGTCTTTACAAATACATATCAAGAGGGACTAATATTATTAACAGTAACATCTAATGTATTATTTTAAAATACTTTTCTTATCATAGAAAATATATGAAAACTAATGCTCATTTGTTTCATTATAATCCTTATTTCTTCAAAAGCTTACAAGTATTGATGTCATATTTATTGTTATAATATTGTCTGAACATGTATTAAAGAAAATGCACAACTGGAATTAATCAATATTGATAATTAGAAGATATATGTAATATTAAATTTAAGCTAGTGATTACTTTAAACCATTCATCCTCATGTAAGAAAAATCTCACTTCTTAAATCTCACATGCAATATTTAACAAAAACAGATAATTTATATGTAATAATCATTTCTTATATTAACTATGAAATAAAATTTAAAGAGCTCCAATCACTATCTAAATTTAATCTATTGATATAATATTATTTCTCAGCAGATGTTTGAATATAACACAGACATCTATTTATCATAATTTAACATTTATACATAATTATAAATTATGTTTTGATACTCTGACATTCTTATTGTACCAAGTAAACTTTCAAAGCTTTTGCATTATATTTATGATTAGTCTGCTGAGAACATTAATTTTTTTGCTGATTTGAGTGCTATTTGATTTTTGGTTCATTATATATTCATTTTGTGTGTAATGAACCACATCTCCTTTATTTTACAATTGCGATCACTTAGCACATAATTTTGGCAATACTTAGATCACTAGTATGACTGTGCTGTCTTTCATTATTGTGTATATGTGTTTAACCATATTAACTTTTGTAATTTAAAGTGATTGCTTAACATCTTCATGCTCTCATTTCCATATGCTTAAGCTTTGTTCATACATAAATGTTTGGTTCGAAAGGATGAGTGGATTCATTCCATCTTTTCTAAAAAAAAACTATCTTGTGTCTGGAAAAGTGAGAGTATTCATTTATAATTTATCTTTAAAACACATGTGCATTGGCTTAATCGCTAATATCACTATTATAAATAAGTAAAAAAAAATCTTTACAAAATATATTAATGGAATTATTTCTTACAGGCATTTGAATACATTACACACAATTTTATAAATTTATAGCATATATGCACAGTGTCATACAAAATAATGTATAATGAAATAAGCATTGAAATTGATTTTACAATTTAAATAAATTCCTATAGCTATTTTACAGTATGATTGCCATCTTAAATAGCATCTAATACTACTCAAAATAGCAATCCTGCTATATGTTTGTTATAGCTATTTACTTGTATATATTGAAAATTATAAAATTAATTCCAGTGTTTTCATACATACATACATATTGTCTAAGAGTAGACTGATTTTTAATGATATATATATATTGTACCAGGTCGAACCACTGATACCACTTACTTATACGTATATATAAGTTTTGGCCGGTTTCAAACTCCTTCATAATACATTTATAATCTTATAAATGTTACATGAATGAACCGGCATGTTCGAGCAAAATGGGAGATCTTATTGATAGCTTTAACTATCAACAATGGCCCATCTCGGCTGCTAGATTCAAACCCCTACCATCCCAATATTTTATTTGTTTTGGGGTAAACCCCAGGGCACCAGCTAGTCTGATGACTAACGTATTCAGGCAGTAGGCTCATAATCCAGTGCTCGAAACATTCCCTAAAACTAGCTCAGTCTAATTTTAATTCAATAACAAAATTATACAAAATTAGTGGTGGAAAGAATTAATGAAAAGGTTGGTAAAAAGAATTGACCGACAAATAAAGTTTAAGTTTGAAGACATTTTATTTTAATTAACATTAATTAAGTTTAAAGATAATTTATTACCCAACATTAATTGACTAAATTTAAACATCTTTATAAATCTAATTTAACACACGCACATTTTTAAAGTAACACATTATAACACATATCTGGTGAAAAGCATAAATAATATATGACATCATTAAATTATCTCACATTCACACACACGCACATCAATAGTTCATTTAATGCATGCTTAAGAGTTCAAATTACTTTACTCGGTAGGATTGATGAATTACAGCGGTGGCCACTATGTATAAATGATAATAAATAAATGTTTACCTAGGATTTTTGAAACGTGGATATTGCTTGTTGTTGGCTGCTTCTGCTGCTTCTGATGGATTATATCTAACCGGTTAGATTTGGACGTTTCTTGAAGAGATTTTATGTGAATTCATTGGTTTTATTCTTGAAAACAGTTGAACATTTGACGGAGGATTTCTGAGTTGTTATGCAGACATTATTTCACAGGCAGGTTTTGATGATCTTGTTGGACTAAAAAGGCTGAAGCACGAGCGTATATTTCCAAAAGCTGCTCAACAATGCATTTTTGTTTCTGTATACATAATAGAAATTGCACTGTTGTCTGAACTAAAACAAGACTGTCACTGCAAACTAGACTGAAAAAACTCAACTCCAATAAAAATCTGGCTATTTATGTATCCGAATTGTTTTCGGTTTAATATCCTCCGGCAATAGGTGCAATAGGTGTTGTCGAAATGCCATTAGTAATTAATCCTATGACAACATGTTTTTGATGATTGTTTAATTAGTAGTAGCTTTCATAATGTATTGTTTTTATATTTTTAATTAGTAGCCCACTGCTGGTGTGGTTTTTTTAAATCTTTATTTAACTTAATAGCCATCGCTGTGTTTTCCAAATATAATTTCATTTTTAACTTTCATTTACATATATATATATTTAATATTATTCTAACAGGCATACATTTATTTACACTCGCACGCACATATATAATTTATTATAATAAGCTTGAATGAAAAGAGATTTATATATTTCTTTTTTTTTTTTAAATTTTAAATTACTTATTTTTACAAATACTAATTTAGAAAAACTTTACTTTCTTTTATAACACTTTTAGTTTGACTTTAAGAAAACCCTCTTCCCACTTTTAATCTTTTATTTCAAACTCTTTTACAAAATATTTTTTTTTAATTTTAATAATTTTTTTAGACAAAATTATTTTATATACATGTGCCAAATTGGCCTTGGGACATTACACCCTCCTCCGTTTTAGAGTAATGCATCATTTTTGACCATTTTATCTGTTGCAATTTTAATTCTTGACTCTAAAGATTTATTAATTTATTATTTTTCTAAGTTAGCTTTTTAATATCTTTTACTTATCATACAAAGGGCAATCTGTTTTGACTATTCTTTACTTCTATCTATGCCAAATACATTGCTCACACTGATCTAAATCATGGATAATGACCACCGGGACAAACTAATTTTGTGGCACAGGGATCTTTTGGAAATGACGCAGAAGCAGATTCGCTGACTTACACGTGTATAAAATCGAAACTTCATTTGCCGATTCTCTTGATCGGACTTGGAAAAAGAACGGGTCACTGTGAAATGGCAGGAATTTTCAACTGTCCATTTTCGACTTACGCTTTGGAAAGAGGAATGATCCCTGACAAGTCCGTTACAGGTACTAAAATTTATCCAGTCGGCAGCTTTAAACGTATCTTTAAACTTATTTCTGTACTACTCTCATTCCCTTCTACTCTAGATAAATTCCTACACATGTGTATACATGCAGCATAATTCTACACCTACTAATATTTTAGATATCAAGTTATTACTGGACTTGCTTACAGGGTATCTATAATAAATAAATCCCTTTTTGCATGCATCATGAGGTGCAGCAGTGCCAAGAAAATAACCTAAAAGGATATCTGGATAAATACATTTAAGATACGCATCATGAGGTATCGTATTTACCGAATATTACCAGTGTATGTGTGCGTATATACACATGTATACTCATACACTCTTAATACACCTTAGATTGACTTTTATTTCCTTGTTATTAATCTTACAACCTTATTTTTAAATTCGCATGAACAATATCTTACCCTCATTCCCTTTTTTTATAGATAGATGTGTATACGTGCAATTCTACACCTACTAATATTCTAGATATCAAGTTATTACTGGACTTGCTTACAGGGTATCTATAATAAATAAATCCCTTTTTGCATGCATCATGAGGTGCAGCAGTGCCAAGAAAATAACCTAAAAGGATATCTGGATAAATACATTTAAGATACGCATCATGAGGTATCGTATTTACCAAATATTACCAGTGTATGTGCGCGTATATACACATGTATACTTACACACTCTTAATACATCTTAGATTGATTTTATATTTTTATTACTAATCTTACGACATTATTTTTAAATTCATATGAACATTATTCTAACATTTGTATTAATCTAATCTCACAATATTATTCTAAACTACCACGGACATCAGTTTTCATATTTATTTATATTAATCTAATCTCGAATATTATTTTCAACCCTGACTCAACTTTTTTATCTATGTGCATGTATTCAGAAAAACTATTTTACTTTATTACGATTCATTATTTACTCAACTTTTATTAACTTGCGTATATTCAAAAACAACTTACTTTACTATGATTCATTATTACACTGATATATATATATATATTTGACTTGACTTTAAATCCTTTATTTACTTCCTTTTATTACCTTGCGTGTATTCCAAAAAAAAAAAAAAAATCTATTAGTTTATCACGAGTCACTTTTTATTATTATTTACTACAGATATATTTACCCTTATTTATTTAACTTGATTTTATTGATTTTATTTTAACTATTTGACATACTTATTTATTTACGAACATTTTTCTTAATTAATATGTGCGTTGATCACTTTTCCTAAGTATTGACCACTTCAAATTCTTATTTTTATAGAGTGCATTTTTAGTTTTTATTTTCATCATTAGGTAATAAATGTAATGTTAAGAGAAGTAGGCAGCAAAGTATAAGGCAATTCAAACACACAGATAGATTTTGTGCTGATTTAAACCAACTTTTAATTTTTTTGCCCAAATACTCGCACACACCTCAATCCTAATTTAATACACTTTTTTTTTTAATGTTATTTGATAATGTTTTAATTTCATTAATACTTTCATTATACACTTATTTATTTCATTTTTATTTTTAAAGCATTATTTTTACTTTCCCTTCTTTTTTATTTTATTTTACACATTTATTTCATTGGCGTCACGCTCCGCTATGTTCAAGACTTATGAGCTGGAATTTAACATAATCGATAAGACATGATCGGGTTTTTTTGACATAAATTGTTTTATCGTTGCTTTGTCATTTTAAACTCTAAGATTGTTATTTTATTTTACTAAGACTAACTTTAATCATTTTTCATTATTCAAACTAACTTTGATTCTCATTTTTACATTTGTTTAAAAAAAAAACTATAGGTTATTTTTATTTCATTAAACTTTGTTAAACATTTTCCATTATTCCAAGTCCATGGTCGTTAATAACTAGGTCAAGCTGGCGAATTCGTCAGATTACATATTTTTAATTTTTGTCTGGTGGTTCTTTATTATTCTGCCCTCCAAATAACTTTAGTGACCTAGTGTTACATGTTCCTTTTTCTATATTTCCTTTGGCTATCACAAAGGCATTGAAGTCAGTTTGAGGGACTATACTATATGGGCTTTTGTAAATTGTCTGAATTTTTTTATAAATGTGTTTCTGAGGATGACTCATGGAGTTATTTGTAATGTGCATGTTCGCACTCAGCTGGTCTGGCTTTTTTATTTCAGTTTGTGGGCTATTTTGATTACAATTTATCTGATTTACTTTTACAGATAAATTTGTAACTTCAACTTTTATCTCTTCAATTATTTTCCTATCTTCTATCTTATTTTTTTCTATTACTTGGTAAGCAGTCTCTATTTGATTTTCTACTTGTGTTTTAATCTCTTCTATTTCTTCCCTAATTTCTTCTTTTATTTTATTCTGGCCCATTTCGATCTGGTCCTTTAACTTTTCAAGCATTTCAGCTTGCCCTTCCAATTTACTCTTCATTTCATTATTTTGGTTTTTAAGCTCTTCGGCTATTTTTTTATATTCTTCGACTGTTTCTTTTTGTTTTTCAAACATTCTGGTTAGTAAAGCTATGATTTCTCTTTTTTCCTTGTTGGGGCTATTTTCTATATTTTTACCTTGAGTCTCCATTTTGGCTTTTTTTTTTTTTATATAATTTATAATTTTAAACATTTTTTATCATTATTTTTAATACCCTATTTTATTCACTTTAATAAGTTTACTAATTTCTATTTTATTTATTTCTTACTAAACTGGAAATACACGATGACTCTGCCCCTCCTTTGTCCATTTTTCTCCACTCGATCTTAATGCTTTAATTCCGCCCAAACATCCAACTGTCTCTGATTTAACATAATGACTTATTTTAGATAACGTAAATAGCGTAAATCTCTTTTCATTTAAAGAAAACAAAGTTTTCTGTCAATTCTTTTTTTTTTTTAAAAAAAAATTAAAACGCTTTAACATACGCGATTTAGCTTTTGTATAAAAATTTTTTTTTAAGCAAGAAACAAAGTATTTATTTACTATTGTTTCTTAGGTCCAGCCCCAAACATTGGGAAAGCCATTTATGTCTCGGGTCGAACTGCTGATACCACTTACTTATACGTATATATAAGTTTTGGCCGGTTTCAAACTTTTTCATAATACATTTATAATCTTATAAATGTTACGTGAACGAACCGGCATGTTCAAGCAAAATGGGAGATCTTATTGATAGCTTTAACTATCAACAATGGCCCATCTTGGCTGCTAGATTCAAACCCCTACTATCCAAATACTTTATTTGTTTCGTTGTAAACCCCGGGGCACCAGCTAGTCTGATGACTAATGTATTCGGGCAGTAGGCTCATAATCCAGTGCTCGAAACATCCCCTAAAACTAGCTCAGTCTAATTTTAATTCAATAACAAAATTATACAAAATTAGTGGTGGAAAGAATTAATAAAAAGGTTGGTAAAAAGAATTGACCGACAAATAAAGTTTAAGTTTGAAGACATTTTATTTTAATTAACATTAATTAAGTTTAAAGATAATTTATTACCCAACATTAATTGACTAAATTTAAACATCTTTATAAATCTAATTTAACACATGCAAATTTTTAAAGTAACACATTATAACACATATCTGGTGAAAAGCATAAATAATATATGACATCATTAAATTATCTCACATTCACACACACGCACATCAATAGTTCATTTAGTGCATGCTTAAGAGTTCAAATTACTTTACTCAGTAGGATTGACGAATTACAGCGGTGGCCACTACGTATAAATGATAATAAATAAATGTTTACCTAGGATTTTTGGAACGTGGATATTGCTTGTTGTTGGCTGCTTCTGCTGCTTCTGATGGATTATATCTAACCGGTTAGATTTGGACGTTTCTTGAAGAGATTTTATGCAAATCCATTGGTTTTATTCTTGAAAACAGTTGAATGTTTGACGGAGGATTTCTGAGTTGTTATGCAGACATTATTTCACAGGCAGGTTTTGATGAACTTGTTGGACTAAAAAGGCTGAAGCATGAGCGTATATTTCCAAAAGCTGCTCAACAATGCATTTTTGTTTCTGTATACATAATAGAAATTGCACTGTTGTCTGAACTGAAACAAGAATGTCACTGCAAACTAGACTGAACAAACTCAACTCCAGTAAAAATCTGTCTATTTATGTATCCGAATTGTTTTCGTTTTAATATCCTCCGGCAATAGGTGCAATAGGTGTTGTCGAAATTCCATTAGTAATTAATCCTATGACAACGTGTTTTTGACGATTGTTTAATTAGTAGTAGCTTTTATAATGTATTGTTTTTATATCTTTAATTAGTAGCCCACTGCTGGTGTGGTTTTTTAAATCTTTATTTAACTTAATAGCCATCGCTGTGTTTTCCAAATATAATTTCTTTTTTAACTTTCATTTACATATATATATTAATATTATTCTGACATGCATATATTTATTTACACTCACACACACATATATAATTTATTATAATAAGCTTGAATGAAAAGAGATTTATATATTTCTTTTTTTTATTATTTTAAAGTACTTATTTTTACGAATACTAATTTAAAAAAACTTTACTTTCTTTTATAGCACTTTTAGTTTGACTTTAAGAAAACCCCCTTCCCACTTTTAATCTTTTATTTCAAAGTGTTTTACGAAAGATTTTTTTTTTTATTTTAATAATTTTTTTAGAAAAAATTATTTTATATACATGTGCCAAATTGGCCTTGGCACAATATATATATAATACAATGTTTTTGGGTACGACCCGTGCATTATTTTGCATTACAATCCGATATTTCGACAGACTAGCAACCGCCATTATGAAGGTTAACTTCTGAAAGAACAATCTCGTTAGATCTCAGAGAATAACATGACTCAGTGTGAGATGAGAAGTGAGATTCAATTTGAAGTAATTCAGCATTCACAATATGAAGCTTATCAAAATGTTTATTTCTGTCAGTTTTTTCACCTATTAATTTCAAGTTAATATTAGATAAAATGAGAGGTAGAGATTGTAGAGATAATGAGGTAGTTCCAAAATGCTGCAGATTAAAGCCTCTCATTTTATCTAATATTAACTTGAAGTTAATAGGTGAAAAAACTGAGAGAAATAAACATTTTGATAAGCCTCATATTGTGAATGCTAAACTACTTCAAGTTGAATCTCACTTCTCATCTCGTACTGAGTCATGTTATTCTTTGAGATCTAATGATTGTTCTTTCACAAGTTAACCTTGATAATGGCGGTTGGTAGTCCATCAAAATATCGGATTGTAATGCAAAATAATACATAGTTCGTACCCAAAAACATTGTATTATCTACATCATATAACCGTGAAAACATTAAATATTATATATATATAATTTAATAATAATTATAAAAAAGCTAAAATTAAAACTTTTTTTTTACAATTTCAAATAATTATTTGCTTTATATTTCCATCCTTTTTTAAAGGTCAGTGGTAAAACAAAATGTACTAATTAAAATATAAAATTTTAGTTATTTCTTCACAAGAACTTTTTGGACAGGGTAATATTGTCATAATGAAACTTTAAAACATTTGAAGATATTACGGATAGATTAGGGTTTTGGCATGTGTAAATATGATTAAGTAAAATTCTATGTTTAGCATATGTATGATATAGGTTTTGTTATCTTTAAAATATAGAAAATTATTTTACCTTGATGTTGATCAAACATTTACAGATACATCATGTATTTTATAGGCACTTCAGAAAGATCTTTAGAGTTCAAACTTTAATATTTTTGAAGCCAATATCATTTAGCTTTTACTTCAACATTATTGGAAAAATGAGATTAGTTTTTAGTCTTATTTATTTAGTGAAGAGTTTCTGAATATTGTCAATCACAAATTACTTGTTATTCATTTTAACTGAAATATATAATTTTCCAAATTTTTCTGCTTTTGCTTCAACTCATGACTTATTAATATTTCTCTTATTTCTCTACAGAAAATAAATATAAATTTTGATAATTATTATGATATTGAATATTATCTTATCATTTGTCTAAACGTTTGTGATGATTACATTTCACTTGAATTGTTAAATGTTTTTGAAAAATATATTCTTTATTTATACTTTCACAATTTTATTCAACTATTAGTAATAGCATGCGGGTTAATATAGAACTCAGTTTTAAGTGATATTATTTTTCTTCTTTTTTTTTTAGGTTGTTGCTGGCTAGATAATTTGCATTAGATAAAATAATCTCACCTTAAATTCAGTACTTTCCATATAAAAATTAGCAATTTAGTTTCTTATCTAATATTGTCATTGGTCTGATCAATAATATTTGAAGATGAAAGTAATAATATCACTCAAAGCATATTCTGTATTAACCTGAACAATTGAATGTATTTGAAAAGTACAAAGAATATCTGAATCTTTTAGAAAACATTTAACAACTTTATTAGATGATGGAAATAGTTAAATAGATAACTTAGGCAAATATATAATTTTATTATTATTATTATTATTATTGTCCCATTTTATTTATAATTTATATAAATGATTTATTTTCTTTACCTTTAGAATCTAAGATTTATGTTTTTGCAGATGATATTGCTTTATCTTATGCTGCAGTTTCATATAATTTTGTTGAAAAAATAATTAATGATGATTTAATCCTAATTAGTAAATGGTTAGCATTTAATAATTTATCAATTAATCTGAGTAAAACAGAAGCTATTAATTTTTCTTATAAGTCAAATATTCATTCGCTTAACATTACTATTTGTAATAAGTATTTTTGGTATTGTAATAGCACTTGTACTTGCGCTAACATTTCTTTTGTTGATAATATTTGCTATCTAGGTGTTTTTATTGACTCCAGACTATTTTGGTCAAACCATATTGACTTTCTTTGTTCTCATTTACGTAAATCAAATTATATGTTTTTCTACTTATCTAAATTTTTTCCTCGGTCAGCTTTGATTACTTTATATATTTCTTCTTATCAAAGTTTATTATGTTATAATATATCAGTTTGGGGGAACTGTTCTACTTTTGCAATGACTACATTGTCTGTTTTACAGAATTATACAATGCGTATCATTTTTGATAGATCACGTGCCACATCTATTAAAGATATTTATGCCACTTTTAATATACTTGATGTTTTCCATTTGTATAAATATAGAGTGATTCTTGATATTTATTGTAGGAAACTTCATTTGGATACTAAATCTTCTGTTGTAAATACTCGTTTATCTACTAAATATCAGCTAGCTTTACCTAATTTTCTTAAAACATCTAGTAGGAAGCAATTTAGTTATAATGGTCCTAAATTATTTAATATGTTTATAAGAGATTGTTCTGTGAATTTAATGAGCACTAGCTATTTGATTTTTAAAAAGCATTTATGGCACTGGTTATATTATGCTAAGCATTAGTTTATTTTGTTTATTTTATTTTATTTTTGTTTATACTGTATGTTATGTTGTAATTATTTACTACTGTTATTGAATTTCCAAATGTAATATCTGTATAATTTTAATATTTTATACTATATTTATACTTTTTTTTTTTGTATTTTATTAGTGTTTTTAGTAAATACTCGTTTATCTACTAAATATCAGCTAGCTTTACCTAATTTTCTTAAAACATCCAGTAGGAAGCAATTTAGTTATAATGGTCCTAAATTATTTAATATGTATTTATAAGAGATTGTTCTGCGAATTTAATGAACACTATCTTATTTTATTTTTAAAAAGCATTTATGGCACTGGTTATATTATGCTAAGCATTAGTTTTAATTTATTTTATTTTTTGTTTTTGTTTATATTGTATGTTATGTTGTAATTATTTACTACTGTGATTGAATTGCCAAATGCAATATCTGTATGATTTTCATATTTTATGTTATATTTATACTTTTTTTTTTTGTATTTTATTAGTGTTTTTAGGTGTTACATTTAAATTCCTCATACAAGATTTTTCTTGTATGGAATTTATCTCACTGTATTATACATTTATTGTTTGCTTCATAATGAATAAATAAATAAATTATTATTATTATTATTATTATTATTATTATTATTATTATTATTATTATTATTATTATTATCATTATCATTATCATCATCATCATCATCATCATCATCATGATGACAAAATAAATTACAAGGAATTAACATTATTATATCTTTCATTAGAATTATTTCAAATGTGTGCAATATTTTTTGTTTTTCCTTTTTCTTCAAGTAAATTTTAATTCAGTGTAATGCATTCATGGAAACATGTTCAGTAGTCTATTAAACAGATATGTTTTATAAAATATCAAAGAATATATTGTTTAAAACAATTTTTAATATTGTTCCTAATGATTGTTGAATCAATATGTATATAAACATATATATTCATATTTTGGATATGCATGAATTTCCTAAAATATTAATAGAAAATTTTCATGGTAATCATTAAGACTAATCATTAAGAAATTTAAGAAACCCTCTCCTGGAAGAAATAACTTCCTAGTAAAAAGAAAGGATTAATTATATTTTAAATAAAAATAATATTCAGAATATTATTTATATTCTTTTTTTTAACACCAAAATTATATTCTACCTGGAATAATACCCAAGTACCCAATAAAATATTAAGCTGGAGAAATATATGCAAATAATTAAATTAATTTACTATGTTTTCAATATGAATTTGTTCTGAGAAATATATATGTAAATTTATATGATATTTTTTTCATTGGTTGATAACTTGTGAGAGTGTGGAGATCATATCAGGAACATTGTGAATTAATTTGATTGATTATATATATATTGTGCCCTTTTCTATAGGTCGGTAATAGTTCATAACAGTCAATTACTAAAAATTTTAAATTTAGAATATGTTCTTTTAATATGGTAATTGTATTAAGTCAATTATATCTTTAAAGTACAATTTGAGGCTAAAGCAAATACGTAGTATATAAAATTATAGCGAATTATTTAAAAAATAGTTATGTAAAGCTTAAAATATTGTTTCATATGGTGGTAAAAGGTGGCCATATTAAATAACACAGCTATAAATATTAAAAGTATATTTAATAAATTCAATTTTAATAGTTTAAAACTGATAATTTAATAAATGCTATGTTTAAATTTATAGTCATATTTAATAAGCAAAAATTAATATCGTACATTTTAAAAATAAACTTTATGATGGTGAGAATTGTATTTAATTCTATATTTTCTAAATTGTTCTTCCAAATTTTATAATTATTTTATATAATATAATAAGTGTATCAATTATATAAATCTAGGCAGAGAAATAGATTGAAAATCGTCTGTCAAAGTTATTAATCATGTGACTTGTATACTAATACTTTCACACACATGCTTGTTTGTATTTAAAGTAACGAAGTTTAAAATATTTTAAAAGTTATATTATAGAATTGGATGGAATTGTCACCTAGCATAAAATAATAATAAATATTAAGTTAACTATCGTATAACATGTTTAAATGATGTAATAAAGACGAATACATTCATAATATAAAAATTAAATATTTTATTTAAATAAAAATAGATAAATTGAATATTAAGAAATGGAATAAGTTATTAAATGTTATTTTAAAAGTTATTTTAAAAGATTAAATAATTTAAATAAAGTTATAATTGAATTAAAAGTGGTATTTTAAATAATATTTTAAGTTCATTACATCATAATTTCTAATTTTGAAATTCAATTCTACTTGAAATTGAAAATATGTAAATTTGTTCTCAAGCTAAAGTAAGAATTAACCAATAGGAATAGGTATTCTTACAGACTATAAATATGATTTGCACGGGGTTATCGGGGGAGATTAATAATGTATTGAAACTGGAGAAAGGTAAATTATAACTATCAAAAAGATAGTATTTTTAAAATTTTTATTTTAGTCAATTTTTTTTTGGTACTTTCTTATTGTTTATTTTGCAAAAACTAATTGATAATTTTAAAGAAGTATTTTGCAAAAGGAAAGTTTAGAAAAAAATTATATATTTAGAAACTTCGTGGAGATGATTTTCTAATTTTTTAAAAGTTACTTGCCAGTCGTATTTTATCTAAAAAATTTAACCTAAACTTCGCAATAAAAAATGGATATACTGTGGAATAAAATGGATAGAAATTGTAATACTGTAAAAATGTTTGGAATATTTATTGATACAGCTTTATTAATATTTCACCGGAGAACTGTTTTGGTACATAAAAAACCACAGCTCGGACATTATACGGAGTCTAAAAAATGTATTGAAAACGTATTATTTATAAGTTTATCCAAGATTTATTTTTAAATAGTAATAAGACAATTATATCTCATGAATCATTTTATAGAATATTATATTCAAAGGAGTAAAATGTTATATACTTTCTGAAGGTAACATTTTTAAAAAATATTTTCAAGAATTAAAGAAAGAACCCAGGAGAATATGTTACAGGAGCATTTTGATATTAAAATATCCGGTCTTAGAATTATTTAAAATGTATTTAGAAAAGATTTGTTTAAAAGTACTTGAAGTTTTTTTTTTATTTTTAAAAGAGATTTATAAAAAATACCAAACGAAAGTTTAAATGTATCAAGAAGGCAACATATATAAAAAAGTGAACACATAGTTGAATAAAAGATGGATCCATGGAAATACAAATAGTACTTAAAAGTTTATCGAATATTTTTAAAGTTAAATTAGATGGATTGATGCATCGGATATGCAGAGAATATTGGTAGAGAAGATTAAGAAGCTTCACGGGTTTAATTAATATTATTATTTAATAATTATCGTCCTAAATACTAAAACCAAGTATTATTTTCTATAAATTTTACTAAATGGATTAATAATTATTTTTATTTTAAACTTTAATGCACTTGGAGGAGAACATTTTTAAAAACTCTAGAAAAAATAATAAACATTTTAGACTTATCAGGAACTATCGTCAAGAAAATATGTAATTATAGTTTGATTCCTTTTATTTTGCTAACCTAGTTTAAATTTAAATTTTTATATAAGATTAGGAAAAACATAAAAACATTAATTTATTAATATTAAAATTTTATAATATAACAATCTAATAATTTAGCTAAAAATATTTTAATATAAAGGGTATGGGTGTGAATTTTTTTTATATCTGCAATGCTCAAGTGGGTAAAGAAAAGCCTACTGAACACGATGACTAGATAAAGGTTATTGGTAATAGTAATAACTATTGATAATTTATAATGTATATTTTTTTTTGTTTTCTTTAGATCATCCATAAATTGGAAGAATGAAGTGTAAAAGTTTTTTACTTATATGTACCGCATTTCATACAACATTTTAAAAAACATTATGAGATAAGATTGATTTGAAAATATGCATACGACAATTTTTTTTAATTTTTTTTTTATTAGTGATATAATCCAACATAACAAATAATTATGTGATTCTTTTAAAATTTTCATGTTATTGGATATTCAAATATTGTCTAAGTAGATTGTATATAATTAGACATATAGAATAATGAAGTAAGCAGACTTTTCTTGTGGAACAGCTAGATTGTTTAACTATTAATGAATTTTATTTATTGTTTTGTAAATGCAGATAGTTATTTATCGATGTAAGATGTGGAAAATCTTGAGAAATAATGTTGAGATAGTGGCTTGGAAGTACTTAGTGAACAGGAAACCAAGATGATGTTTTAAGAAATAGGATGTTATAAGGAATGGAAATAATATTTAGTCTTTATGTGAATATCAGCATAGTTAACAAAGCCCTATGACTGATACACATTTTATTTGGACAGTCTTTATATTTCTTTAAATATTTGATGTTCTAATAAAGCTGAAGAAATAGCTTTAACATGGTCCCTGTACTAGAGGATATTAGGCAGGTAAATGTCATACCTCTTCGCACTGTGCCATGATTTTGAGATATGTTAAGAGTAATACTCTAGCTTTCTTCCTTAATCCTATGCATCTGTTTTCGCTATCTTTATTTCATGTAACTGCATCGTTCAGTAAGATATGTTTAAGAGAAATGATAAATAATTTAGAACTTACATTATGCTATCGTTTTGTATAAGATTGGTTTATTTGCTTAGAAGGAATAGGATGTTATAACTTAAAATTGAAGATCCAAAGTATCCTAAGGAAAGAAAAGAATCATAGAATATATTTTGAATTTTATTTCGGAAATGAAATATAAACTTTTTTAAAATAGAGTATCTAAACAAAGATATTTTCTTTAAAGTGATAATAATTTTAAATGCTTTCGTATTATTTTTTTTAAGAGAAAATAAGTATTGCATATTTTAAAATACAATAGTACAAAGTAAATTATGTAAACAATATGCATAGTATATTTTTTTTGTTTATTGATTAACAGAAATATATTGATGATTACACTTATATCATACTAAAGTAAGGTTTAAAGAAGAATATATTATGATTAGTAAACATTGTGTGATAAATACTAAAATCTAGTACTGAATTTTGGATAATATTTTGTGTAACATCTTTGACTTTGCAAGATGAAATTTTTTTTAATATTTTGAGAAATCCATACTCATTATAAAATTTTGTTTTCTATAGAATGTTTTCTAAGTATGAATTTTTTAAAATAAGATAGTTTAATAATATTAAGGATAAAATGCTGTTGCTAATAAAGTAGATAAATATATTTGTAATAAGTTAACCATAATGAGAAACCAAATAGTAACATTTTTTTAAAATTTTGTCCTAAATCTAAATAAAGATATAATTGAAATATAAATTATTTTTTTTATAACCCGATAGATCAAACTGTAAAGTAAAAAAGTTAAGGATATCCACTGTAAATAGTGTAAATAAATTGTTTATTTATTTGTTGTTAGTAATAAACTTTGTTAAATTTTGTTATTTCAAAAATTTTGTGTCCGAGGTATTTATTTCTCCACATCGCTGCATGAAATCACAATATATGCATAATAATCGAAACAAATATATAATTTTGCACAAAAGATAAATAGAGAATTATTTAAGAATTTAAATATTTTATTGGTATTCATTTAATTAAATAATCATAGTTTTACGTTATTTTATTGGTCATAAATCAGTTATCACAATAGTATACTGAATTATATGCTATCAGTTGCCACACATCCTTTGTTTATCAGATTATCATATGCTACCATGTATTTATTATATTATTACATGAAGGTAAAAGATTATATAAAATTATTTTATTATTTTATTATGGTAATAAAAATATAACGAAAAGAAAAGATATCCAGTAGTAGTTAAACAATGAAGAATATTATTATTATTTATTATTATTAGTTTAAGTGTAGTAGATTATGACATAAAATCCCTTCTCATATTTTACTACCGTATTTTTAAATTAACTTAGAATAAACTTTATGAACCTGAGATTATTTTATTGAGCTAGATTATCACAAATAGAAGATTAAGACTTAATTATTAGTTTAATCTTAGTGAGTAGAAGTTATTAAAGTCGTAAGAATATTATGAGTTTTTTTTTTTGAAATGTAATAGGGGGTTGTGTTTTTTTTTGATTTGAAGAGTTTTCTTTGGGGTATTGGTCAATTTAATTTTTTTTTTTACTTTTTTTTTAATTTCAATTCTCATGAAAATTTTAAATTTTTTTTTTTTTTATTTTTATAAACTGAACCTTATTCGTATTTTAAATTTGAGCTAGTGAAACATTTTAATTTTAATGCTGAATATTTTATTTATTAATTATTAACTGAGCTAGAACCCGTTTTATTTTATATCATATACTATTCTGAAGTGAGGATGCACGAGATTGAAGGTTAGAATATATATATATATAATTTAATTTTTACTTTGGTATATATGTAATATATTTTGCATATGTACATGTGTATGTTTGAGGAATCGAATATTTTGTTTTCCTCTTCTTGCTGCTTTATTATCTGGCTTTAATTATTTGGCTGAGAGCATTTTGGATGCTGAGCATCATAGTTACATGATTTTTATTTTGTTGTGTTGCTGCTTCTTAAATCATCCTTCATTCTTATGATAATTATGCAAAGGAACTCATTTGCATATTCTACGTAGAAGATGTTTGAATAATGTTCTCTCTTTTATTTATGATATTCTTGCAGTCAGCTATGAATTAGATATACTTAAGTTGAAACTCTGTGGATTGAAGATCTGACTGTGATATTCCTTGTACTCAGTGAAAACAGACTTGTAATCAGAGTTTTGTTTTGCCTGTCTATATAAATATTTATGTTGCACAAATTTTAATGATGAAGTTAATTCTGATTCACCTTAATATATTGCTGTGCATCCTGGACTATTGCACTACACTTTGTAGACTATTAGTGGGATATCATTCTTTAGTAATTTATCATTGGTGCTATTAATTAGTCTATTGAAGTTGGTAGGGATTCAAAAGCTCATGTTATATTTTTGCTTGCAGATCTCTTTTTATTTTATTTTAGTTTTGGTATATAAGGCATGCTGATCCATGGTTTATTATTGTTTTGTGTTCTTATATTTGGTCTCATTTTTGTATAAATCTTTTTTTTCTTTTTTTTTTATGTTTCATGTTTATAATCCAGGTTGCATAGGTCATTCATATATTCATCAATGTTTTTTTATATCTGCCTCATATTTGCTATGAAAATGATTTCTATAGAGGAAGGTTCTAAAACCTGCAAGCTTGTTTGTCTTTAGGATGTTTGTTTATGGGTTGGATTCCACCACTTATTTCAAGTGGTTTTATAAGCATTTTATAATCTAGAGAGTTTTTGTTTTATTGGAATATGAGGTCTAGATATTTTATGCTTTTTTCCTTTTTGATTGTCAAATAGATTTTGCATTTCAATAATAATATGTTGAGGTATGCATATAAGTATAGCATGAAAGTATCTTTTGCAAATTATATACTGATTTTTTTTTAAAAGGGCTGAGACCGTTTTTTTTATATTTCTGCCAATGTTAGGCTGCATATATTTCCATTGGTCAACATCCCCATTGACCATGAATTTTTCACTACATTATATTTTTTATGTTTTTATTGATCCACTCTGTACCTTGATGATGAATTTGTTTTATTGTTAGTTATATTCACTTTCTTTCAGTAGATTTTTTGAGACACTGATCCATATTGCTAAGTTACGTGCAATGTGAATTTATACTCATTCTTAATGTATGTGTTTTTGATTGAATGTGCCAACTCAAAAGATGATTTAACTATGCATTTCTTAAATCCTATCTTACTTTTTAGCCTTTCTGCTATGGTCCTTGTGGCTTTATGGTAATATGCATTACCAAAATCTACCATTGGTCACTGGCAGTAGTTTTCTTTATATATTTATCTTTGGTAACACCCTTGGAGGTATTGCTGTTGATGGATACATCTTTAAGTATTCTATTCTTACTGTAAACTTTATGGCAGTGTTTTCTTATAAGAGAGTTTATGAATTTATCATTCTTAGCTTTATATTATATGTTGTTACTTTGTCAAACCTAACTCTCCCAGGATGCTGTATTATTTTTGCACATATTCTACTTTGTTCATAAATTCAAATCTTCTGCCTTTGTTTTTTTTAGCAGATTATTTTATTCTCATTTGAAAATGTGTTAAAGTTTTTAGTTCTCTTCCAGATGCTATTTGCAAATTTGTTGGAGACCAATGTTAATGTTTGTACCATTTTAATGAACATATCATTTTTGTCCATTATATTTTCATATGTTGCTTTAACTCTGTGATAGGTTTGAGCTGAAGGTATTCACAGGATCCAACTATATATTGTGGGCTATATTCCAGCAGTGTTTTTATTTTGTCTACCATATTGATTGTGGCTAAGTTTATGATATTCTGTGCTGGTATTTATATGGACAAAAACTTTAAAATCCAAAATACATTTTATCAATTCTGATGTTATATATATATATATATATATTGTGCCCTTTTGTATGGGTCACCATCTAATTTTTGTGCTAATCTATTAAAAATTTTAAATTTAAGATATATTTGAATATGTGATGTTAATTTTGCTTATGGGAATATTTCAAAAGTTTTAATTAAAGCAATCTATGAGTATTTGATATGTGAAATTGTGCTGATATAGAGAGAGACATTTTAAATGATGATGAGTATAATATATAGTTGGGAAAAATGGCCATAATCAATACTGCATTAATATATTTAATAAATAGGTATTTAAAGCTAAAAGTGTTTAAAAGATAAGTAAAATTAAATTATATATTTATTTTGATAAAATAATGTTATAAAAGAATATAAATATTTTAATTATTGTAAGTACTTAAATAAAAGATTAATATTTATTTCAATAATATCAATTATTAATTTAAAATCTTTTATATTATCTTATTTATTTTTAAAAATATTTATTTTAAAAATCAATTTTAGTTATTTTTAGATTATGAGAACGTTTCTTTATTTAAAGAACAGATGTTTTTAAATTTACACACACATTTGGAAGTTTTTAATAAATATAACTATTTTAAAAAATTTATAAAATTTATAAATAATTGAGCTATCATGAGATAAAAAAAGATAAATAAAGTAGAATATTAAACTGATTTTAGAATAGCTTTAAAAATATAATATAAAAAACATTTTAAATAACTTATAAAGTAAAATTAAAATCAGTAAAAAAATATTTTAAAAGTTTAATAGATTAAATAAACGATAAAATTTTAAAAAGTAATAATGTAATAAATATTAAATATTAAATAAGCATTATTTATTTTAATTTTGTGTTGGTAAATAGTAAATAAGAGCAAGATGTTTACTACCAACAAAGGGATTTTTCGGTATAAATTTCAGTTGGAGAGGTTTTTTATTTAAAAAGTTGTAGTTTAAAATCTTTTCAAAATTATAAGCTTGTAAATAGTTATAAATTTAAATAATACGATAACTTAATTTTTCCTATCGACCTCTATATCATATTCAACAATGCGGACTTATATGGAAAATATATAACTTTACCTGGACACGGATGTTGGAAAAAGGGATATTGGACAATATATAATTTTAAATATACTGTATGAAATGATATTTAAAAAATATTTGGTAGAAATTTTTGAATTAAATTTAAAAATATATCTTAAGTAAAGATATTAAAAAGAAAATTTATAAATAGGTTACTTTTTAAAAACGAAGTTGATAATTTTAAAGCACAATTGAAATATAATTAGCTAAAACTAATATAAGGGATATTATATGAAATAATTTAAGTTTTATAAATACTATCTTATTTGTTAAAAACAAGAAAAGGTAATTAAAAAATTAAATGAATTTTCATAAAACTAAAACTAACTAAAATAATAACTTTGAATAAATTTTAAAAATAACTAAATCAGGACCTATAAACTATTTAATTTTATTTTATTTCTTGGGGGAACTTATTTTAAAAAGAACTTTTTTATAAACTTTAAAAAAACGGTGAACCGGAAACAGGAAAGGGTTTAGTGAATATGGTACGATTAAGAACTTTATGGTGAAGGAAAACTGGAATGTAATATGAATTTTTTTATTTACTAATATAAAGTTAAATAGTATTATCTATTAAAATAAGGTTTTCTTAAAATAATAACTAAAGTAATATAATAATTAATTGCATAAGTTTATTTTATAATTAATATAAACGAATATGTTAAAGAATGACGGTGGTAAATGTGAATTATTTTATGAAGCTGTAATTCCGAAGAATATTGGAAGGGATACATTAAACATTATTGATGGTAAAAGTATAATAATAATAATTTGAATGTATTAATATTTCTTTAGTCAACCGAATGATAGTTATTTGAATGAATTATGTTATTTAAAAACACACACTTATATTGGCAGTGACAGTTTATTTAAATAGCATAATTTGAATTTATGATATAAATACGATGCAACATTACATAAGAGCTAGAAATAATTATAGACTTTGAAATAAATTGATTTATTTTATTATTATTATGTTGGAGTATTAGAATTATATTTATGTGTATAAGTAATTATTTTTATTTTAAGTTAGGAAGAGACTCAAGTCTATATTTATTTTATTTTATTGGATAAATTAAGTTAAGTTTTATGTAGATTTATATTTGAGTTGGAGATTTACTGAATATAGATGATGAAGTATCAATAGTATGGATAATTAGTATTTATTTAAATTGATGATGTTTTCGAAAGTTTGAATAGTTTAAAAGGAGTTTTGTAGATAGAAAGTTATTAAGAGGAGTAGAATAACACATAAAGTGGAGTAATAATTTCACATAGAAAAGAATCATAGAATTTATCTAATATAATGCTTTATGAATTCGAAATTGAATAATAATTTAATTATTATTATTTTAACAGTACATATATGTAATGCATATTTGATAAAACATGTAACATGAATTGTATTAAATGAAATATAAATTATAATCAGTTATTTTATTACATTACAAAGATACATTAGTTTATATATGTATGATATTAAAGTAGTATTAATAGTAAAGTGAACACATACTAGTACATGATGAAATAAGTAACAGTAATACTTAGTGATGTAGCAACTAATTAGTAAAGTTTAATTGTTTACATAGCTACATAAATATTAATTTAATAAATTTCTGTGTAATAATTGAAGTTCACTGATATTTATTTAAAGTTTAAGTTTTGAAAACATACTCAATGTTATTAATACAGCTTTAAAGGATGTATAATTACTTATTAGGGTATGAGTTAATAACAGGAAACATATTGTATATTATTTCTTATTTATTTCTTGTTTTCATAATTTGAATTATAAATATTGTAAATAAATTCTTAGTTGAGTTAATGTAAATAAATTGTTTAATTGTTTTTAAAAGTGTGTCGAGTTCATTATTTTACACCACAGCATTTGACAGCAGAAATTTGAACAAACATAAATTTGCACAATGATTATATTATTTAGAAATAAATACAAATTTCTGATATCATTTATAAGAATTGATTGACATTAATATATCATATTGCAATGGTCATAGAGTAATTATAATGCATAATATAGAATACATATTATTTATGCCACAGATTATTAGTTGTAAGATTTTGATCTATTTAAAATTAAGATGCTATATGAAAATAAAAGAATACATAGATTATTTATTTAATGATTGATGATATACAGAAATAGATAGATTAGGTTATACTCTAAGATTAGTATTATAATTATTAAATAAGTTAGATGTATTTGGTTTGGTATAAAATCCCAATCATACTTATTTACATGAGTTATCATTACTTTAAGATATTAGAAGAACAGAGATTATTTAATTATATTTTAAAAATAAAAGTTAAGATTTATTTTATATATTAAAGATAATATTTTTTCAAAGCCATAAGAGCTGTAGATGTGTAATAGGATAGTAAGGAGGTAATAGACTTAGCCATTGAGACAAGTCTTGGAAGATATTGACTCAATGTAAATCACTTAACTTGTAACTTACTTCACAGCTCATGATTTTAATAAAACTTATTTAATTAGTACATACTATAGAAATATATTGATTTTGATAATTAATAATAATTTAATTCGAAATGATAATATAAAGATATTAAAGATAGATATGCAAATTAACTAGCATAACAAGAGCTAGCGATTTCAAATTAATAAACGGAAGTAAGGGACAAATATATATATATATACCTGAGTCTCGTTTTATGCAGATTATTTTAATGTGATTTTGAAGTTATGCGATTTATGTTTCTTCTTAATATCCTTCATATTTCACTATATTTATTAGATATGAGGAAATTTAAATTATTAATATACTATTTTCACTTGAAATACTTTTTTTTCTTTCAAAAATATAATGTTATATTAGCAGCTAACGTGAATATGGCCTGAAGCTGTATTTAGAATTTTAGCTTCTATGTAAATAACCTATTTATACTAATGTGTAAATAGTAATAATAGATTTATACTTACACATAAAAATATCGCAATAAATATTCAAAAAAATTAACTTTTAAAATGTATATTTTGTTATACATAACAGAAATAAATAATCTTTTAGATTTTTAAAATAAAAAATGAAGATTTTATAAACTGAAAATAATCTTTCTAATGATGATGTATAATCTTTTTTGTTTTGATTTCGATCTAATTTTTTTAAATATAGAAACAGAAAACCATTAACACAGCATAAGACTGAAAGTGGTGCTAGTTGTACATCACATCACAAATAAAAATAAAGTGGCTAACAGGTTTCTCTGGGCATAATTGCTGAGAGATTCTTGACTTCATTTAAGAAGCTACATTACATCACATCACATTGAATCTGATTTCTTTCCAGTTTACAAAGGAATGCTAGCAGTAATGATTAAAATATGTATGAAAAATGTAAAATTAAATATTGTAGTTAATAAAAAAAGTTTGTCTTGTATTAATTTTTTTCAAATATTTGAAATTTTTTATTAGTCATACTTTATTTGCTTATTTTTTAATGCGAATTTTAAAGTAATTTTTCTTTTTTGCTTTGCTTTTATGCAAATTCTGAAAATTACAGACCCTCTCCTCCATTTTTCAAGATAAGTTAAGTCTATTTTTGTGTGATTTTTTTTAATGCGGGTTTTCTGTGGAACCTGTCTACCACATAAAATGAGACCCAGGTGTATATATATATTCAAATTATTTTTTCAAATAATTATTATTTGGTTTTTGTGATATTACACACATAAGTAATAGTTTATATTCAAGATGATATGAAGAGATATCCTTTCATGAATTAGTATTATTTCAAAATATTAGCTTTTTCTAGGATGATATAATGGGAAATTAAACTGATTCATATCTTAAATAAAATTGATCAATTGATCTAATAAAATTACCTAGGCAAGTAGATATGATTCTTGTGCACATTCTGGCATTTGTATTTCATCTTTGAAATACAGGTAACATCCATTTTAGAGGATAAAATATTCTGATGGTTTATAACATAATGAAATATTTTTTTCTTTTTATAATAAATTACCATTTTCCATTATCATTATCATTCATAGTTGTAGGCCCTCATAACTGTATATTTATCAAAAATATGTTTTTCCATCTTGGCTTATTTGAAAACTCATAAGTACCTTTTTTCTTCCTCATGTATAAGTAATTATAATCCAGACTGAAAGGAAAGTAAATGCTGATATTAAGTCATTCTTTTATTTATATACGTATATATACAGGCTGACAATACTACTTTTTAATTCCCTAATATATGAAGGATTGCATTCACACATAATTTGATACATAATAATAAAATACTAGTTTTATACTTTACCTTTGAGTAGTAATTAATTTACGTGCGATTCACCTTTTTGCGTAAAGCGCAGGTAAATTAAATACATAATAATACTACATTCATACATTGAGGAATTGAGAAGTAGTATTGAGAATGATTAAAAGAATATTAGTTTTGGATGTAAATGTATACACCATCATCATCAAAGATTTTTTAATCAGGACTGTATAAGAAATTGAAGCACCAAATATAACAGAGATGAAGCATAATCTATGAACTTTGAATTTTAAAGTCCGCAACTTTACCACTGCATTAATTGCCCTCTTTCTTACACCAATTCTTCTCTTTTTTTGTTCCCACTCTATAATGATTTTTGAATATATGATGGTTGTATTAATTATGTAAGAATTCTTTATAACAATGTCAATTTTTGACAGATTCATAAAATCTTCTTTTTCAATAGATCACTTAACATAAATTAAAAAAAAAATTGTAATTTCTGGTAATATGTTTAATTACTCCATTTTACACAACTAAAATAAAAGCAAATTAGAATATATCATGTGGCAAAAAGAACTATAATAAAAGGAAAATGACAGAGTCAATTTTTGTAAGTAAAAATCCAAAATCTCACAAAGCTAATCGTGAGAATGTTGGTCAGTAAATAGATAATAATCTTCATTACTCAGCAATTGGCAAGCATAGTGATTATTGCCTTTTTTTCATTGTTCCTTTGTGAGGACGATTTGGAGAGGATTTTTGTTTTTGCAAATGGTGATTACACTTTTATCTATTTACATACATTAGATTTCATGGTGCATTGACCTATTGTATTACAAGTAATTCAAATATGGAGTGGTACTTGGAAATTTCATACTTTTGTAATCCTGTTTTTTTAATATTTACATTCTTTAAAAACATTTTGCAAAAGTCATTTTTCAAAAGAGCGCTTCTTCAAGAGTCATTTCTGTTGTGTATTGTTTAATTTTTGAGGTTAAAAAATAAATAAATAACATTTTTTTTGTTTTTTTTTAAAAAAAAGCTTCGTAAATCAATATTTAAACAGGTTACTAGATGACTTTTTTAATTGTATCTTTCATGGATGAAGCGAGATAAAAAAAAAGTGAAATGAATTTGTATTTTTCATTAATTCAATTTAAAATTATTTATGCTTGACCTTCAGGGTTTTTATTATGTATATACATTTTTTTAAAATTAGAAAATATTATTATTATTTTTTACTGGTTAATGTAAATTAAATTTTTACTTTTATGTTTGTTTTGATCATGTTTCCAATCTACAGAATTTTTTTTTTAATTATTATTTTAAATATTTTTATTGATTTAAAAAAAAAAAAGCAGCTTGTATGTATATCTCACAAAATTGTTTATAATCTAATAATTACAGTTTAAAATTGAATTTCAAAAAGAGAAACAAAAAAGTAACATTGTTTCTTATCTATAATACAAAAAATAATTATTAATTTTGAATAAATAAAGAACGGATTTTATCTTTATTCTATATTTTATTTTTTCTTTGTTTTTATTTCTCTTCTACATAATCGTTTTTTTGTTTTTAGAATATGCAGAGGAAAACTGTATATGAACTAATACAAAAGTTAAAGTAAAATTGCCTTTAACTAGCCCATTGCCTGACAAATGTCTTTAACATCTATTTCCCCATGAAACAATAATTAATTAGAGTGTATTTTTTGCCGATTGCTAGACGTTGTGTGCTTGTTTCATTATAGTTAAATATAGCTACATGTTTATATACTGACCATCATTAAATAGTTATATAGATTAACTTTGGATTTATTATTTGAAGAAAAAGGTATATGTATATAAACTTCTATTTAAATATGTTTGCCTGTAAAAAAATGTCTAATATTATGAATTTTCTCAAGTGTAGGACAAAGATTTCAATAACAATGCCTAAAGATAGCATAATTTTGTAAAGTAAACAAAAGAAAAATTTAGTCTTTTCCTGATTGAATGTAATGAAATTTAACATATTTAAAAATGAATTTGAGCTGCTTTTTTTTTTTTTTTTAATTCAGACATTATTCTCTTAAAAAGAATGTGTGATATTATGATTTTTGCCTATTGGACATGTATTAAATTCACAAAAAAATATTAGGAATTATATATATAATAAACTTATTAGTACCAACAGCGAACTGGTCGTTATATGTAAATCACATCAGCACAACCCCATGTTTAATAAACCAATAGAATATCAACAATCTATCATCAAGATAATATATATATTATTAAAAACCAGTCAACACTTAAGTAATCCCAATATCAAGAAGAATTATAATTTCAAATTGTTATCAAAGCAATCTTTTAACAATAAAGGTGGAATCCTTTTATTGTTAAAAGTAAGTTGCCTTGACAACAGTTTGAAATTATTGATTGTTATTTATATTGGGGTTGCTTAAGTGTCGATTCATTTTTAATGATTACTTACAAATCCATTTAGCCATGAGCATTGTCTAATAGTATTATTAGCTTGATGACAGATTGTTAATAGCATGAAGACTATGGTATGGTAATTTAATATATATATTAAAACATTGGATCACTTCTTTATAATAATGCTATAGCAAGATTGTTTTAATGGGTTATAGAAAACAGTTGAACAATAAAAGAATCTCATGGAGTTAAGAATTTTGTATTGTGGAGAATTTACCCAGAAGACTAACTCACATAACTTTTTTAGCTTTATTGTAAATTATCAGAACAATTGAATCTGACAAATGACTGAAGATGTACTGACTATAGAATAAGAAATAATATGAAAATATTTCATTTATCTATATTTTGAATCTATAGTTTAAACTCTTTTTTTAATTATTGTATTAATCATCATATATTTTTTAAATAAAATATTAGGGTCTTTTTTTGGGTTAAAGTTGCAACTTTTATTATTCCTTGAGATTTGAATGTCTAACTTCTTTAGAACTATAATTGATTTATGTAATAGAATATTATAGAAAGTATGTTTTTCATCAAGAGAGCCTTTGTATATTAATATTTTTTTATAGAAAATAATTTAAAATTTTATATATCATAATTATTTTCAGGTCATTATCAATCCAGTGCATGATGAAGGTCTCACCAAATTTAATTCAGTTTTTCTGATTTTTAACCTCTCTTTTCCACAACATATCAACAAACTTTTTTTATTATTCATCCATCTCATATGTGGTCTTTTTAAAGACTTTTACAATTTCTTTTGATCCAATTTAAACTTTCCACTATTCATTTATTATATCTTTCCTATCAGTATATCAAATCCAGCCTCATATCAGTTTTGGATTTTTTTCAATGATATCAGTCATGTCTGATTAGTTCCTCACCCATAAATTCATTTTTGATCTTTTCTTGCTTCTCCTAGCACATAACTTGTCTTAATTCATTGAGTAGTCTGGATCCTTTGCATTGCATTTCTGGTAAGTTTCAGATTTATAATTTAGAACTGGTAAAACACATCTATAAAAAAATCTTCATCTTCAAATATGGAAATTTCCTTTTAGCATTAACATGTTTCTACTATAAGCATCTCATCCAAGTTTAATTTTATGATTAATTTCATCCATTATGTTTACCAATATCAGTGACATCTAATTCATGGTTATCAATCTTTATTTTTTTCTGAGAAAATCAATTGAACATTATTGCTTTAATCATTTTAGAATTTATCTTTAATCCTATTTATTTATTTTCATTTGCTAACTTCTGTAACATTTTGATGACTTTAAAATTTCCATTTCCATGTATTCTTTTAGCTTATTTTAATTCAAAAACATTTTTTTGTAAAACATTTATAAAAAGATTTGGAGATACAAAATCACTTTGTCTTACACTTTTCGCGATGTTAATTTTTTAAATTTCCCTATGTAGTCCAGTCACTACTACCACACTTTGATTACTTTTCTTCAGAATATGACTATATCTAAAACATTATGGTATCTCATATTCATTAATCTTTTCTAGAACCTTTCTTAATACTTAAAGAATGATAAAATTGCTTTTAAATCCATATTTTTTGTTGTGGGTTAGAATCCAATGTTTACTGTAAACAAGTTATATACCTTGGTAAAGATTTTGTAAAAAAATTATAGAAAACTGGTAGGTATATAATTTCTAATATATTCTTTGTCAACTTTCTTTCAATCTTTTGATACATGTTTATCATTTATATATTTGATATATAGATTTTGCAATAATTTTTCTCTTTCTTTACCTGCTTTTTTAAAAAATAACAATCTGCTTTTTAAATAAATATTAGTAGTAATGTTTTCCTGAAGGTTTGTGATGATATGTTAATTGTATTTATATATTGGATTATTTCCATCATCTAATATTAAGTATTGAATATCTTTAGAAAAAATTTAACTTTATTTAAATATTCCAATTACATTCAACTATTAATAATAGCACACAGGTTAATATATGCACAATGTTTCAAGACTTATTCTCTCTTCTTCAGATGTTGCTGGCCTGATCAGTGAGAGTACTGGCATGGGAATGTTAGATTATTGAGTATTAAATTTTAAAATATCACTCTAACTAACTGAGTCATCTTGCCAAAGCAGCAATCAATAAAAAAATTCAATACTTATCTATGAGGTTCCTCCTGATTTTTCCATGTTGTATAATTAATTATTCTAGGCTGACTTATGAGGTTATTTACCCTTGTCATATGAGCAGAATTTTTGAATTTTCTTCTTTGTATCTTTTTCTCTCTATCCAATACTCTGTTACTTTACACATGTCTGTTTTCCCTCATCTAATCATCAGTTTGTGCTTTTGTAATTTTCAATAGGGCAACTGATCTCGCTAATATACATACATTCTTCTACATTCTCATAGTATTTTCAGATGCAGTTTTTGCTTTTCAGCGTTTCATGTTCAGGTTTTGTAGATGTTAGAATTCTTCATAGTGTGGTATAGCTATGGAAAGCTGTTCTGATGTTATAATGATTGCAGATTAACCCTAATTTGTCAGCTATTTTTGGTATGTATGGTTATACTGCAGTATCAATAATTATTTTTATAGTTCTTCTTATTGTCTATTTAAGATTTTTTTAATAGCAGCAGCTGATGAATAACTATTTTTAGGAGTTGGTTCTATATAGATTTTTTTTTTCAAATCACTGCTTTCTGAACAAACTTATTTTGTTTAGTTCCATAATGATAATATAACTCCATATTTGTGTTATTTTTTGTATATGTGGGTTTTCTTTTAAACTATCAGTTTGATTTGCCACGAGGGAGTCTTGTCACAAGAACATCTAAGAATGCCTCTTTTGTTCTGATTCTATTGTGAATGTACTTGAAGGGGGATATGTTGTTGATATGTTTCCAGAAAGTTGTAGTGCTGTGCTATGTGGCCATACAACAAATGTATCATCAACATAGTGAAGCCAAGTTTTAGCTGTATATGAGGTAGTCTTTATGGCTGTAGTTTCAACTTCTTTCTTGTAAATATTGCTAATCAGGAGCAACAATCATATGCCTATAGTCATTACTTGATTTTGTTGGAAGAATTCTGCATTGTATTGAAAGTAGGTTGTTATGCAGAATATTAATTCCATTATGATTTGTAAGCTATTGTCATGATTTAATCTTTTTCTTAGATTAGAGATAGCTTCTTCACATGTTACATTTGTGAATAAACTTTCCACATCAAAGCTTACTAGTATGTCAGTTCTTTCAATTTCCATGTTCTTGATTAATTCTACAAAGTATTCAGAATCTGACAAAGGACAGTGTTTTGTAAAAGGATTAAGAACTTTGAGAATAAATCTTGACAAACTTTGGCAAAGTGAATTTCTAGAACTAACAGTAGCTCTTAATGGAAAACGATCCTTATGAATTTTAGATAGATCATAAAGATTAGGGATTTTGCTGAAGTATAATATTAGTTTGCTTTTTTCTGAATCACTAAAGTATCTGCAATGCTTTCTGAGAAATGCTTGTAACTTTGTTTTTGCATTCAGTATTATATTTTTTGCCATTTTTTTGTACTGGCTGGCTATGAAGCCTTTTTGTATTTTGTTGTTATAATCAATTGTATCCATTACAATTATTGCATTGTCTTTATCAGCAGAATGAATGATTATAGATTTATATATTTTGAGAGATTTAATTGCTTTCTCTCATGATAGGATATGTTTTGACTTCAATTTTTGCTGCTTCTGAAGTGATATTTTTATTTTCCAGAGTACTTCTGGATTTTTGTAAAGGGAGTTTTAGAGTGACTTCTTCAGTGGCTGCCATTTTATCTAATAAAGAGATATTACATGGTGTAATGACAAAGTTTAATCATTTTCTGAGAACAGAAATTTCAGTATCTGTTAGGTGTTTAGAACTGAGTTTTTTAACAGATGAAACTGGCACACTGCTTATTACATTATGACTTTTGACATACCCATACAAGTTTGCAAGTTTTTTTCTTTTGGTATTCTTTTATTTTTCCTTGTAATGTAAATTATGATTCTCTTACTGTTTGAGAAATTCTTGAGAAGTCTTTATCAATAAGTTTTTTTTAAAAAGTATTTTGCATTATTAATGGAATCCAAGATTTGAAACTTGGAAAACCTTTGAACATTTATTTTTTCTTTTAACAATGCTTCACTTGCTCTCTGAGTAATTTTGTCAGCTCTCTGGGAGTGAATTGGATATTTTAATTGGAAACCCTCAGGATACTAAGTATAGGCTTTAAAATTTACATTTACATAACAAAGTTAAAACAAGCTCTTAATTGATAAGTGCAGTAAGACAAAATATTTAAAATCTCTATCTGGAATGAATGTTCTTATCACCAGACCAATTGGTTTCATGTTTATGGCTTACCTCAGTGAGGAGCTAGAACATTCAGACACTAGATTCAAAATATCAACTCAAAAACAGCACTTATTTAATATGCAATATTTAAATAGAAAGTCTGAAATTTTCAGACATTTTCATGTTTCCAAGTTTCAGATCCATAAGTAAGAACTGGTAAAACACATTTATTAAAAACTTTTTTCAAACAAATAGGCATATTTTTTTTAGTATCAAGTTATTTCTACCAAAAACACTACAACCAAGTTTAATTCTATGATTAACTTCATCCATTATGTTTTCCATCTGTATTAATAATCAAATGAAGGTATTTATAGCTGTTAACTTCTTCTAATTCATCATAATCAATCTTTATTTTCGTATTTTGAAAAAATCCATTGAACATTACTTTAGTCTTTTTAACATTTATCTTTAGTCCTACTTTTATCTGATATCTCCTGCAACATTTCCTGCAGCTCTAAAGCATTATTTGCAAAAACAACTACATCATCTGCAAAATCTAAATGAATTAAATAATCTCCATTTACTTTCACTCCTTTAGCTTTCCATTTTAATCCACAAATATTTCTTGCAGCACCACTGTAAAAAGTTTTGGACATATAGAATCACCCTACCTTACACTCTTCTCAATGTTGACTTTCCTAGTATCATTAGTATCATTATGTATTGGGTATTGAGAGAAGTTATAGAAAGGACAAGTGAAAATTAGTTGCCATTGTGCTTTGAATTTGTAGATTATGAAAAGGCATTTGAGTCTATAAACATTTCTTCAGTGATTAAAGCATTGGATCATCAAGGTATAGATCCAGAATATTGAAAAGAATATTTATAAAAATGCGACAGCAACAATTAGCCTCACAATTATAATATATTAAATTGTATAAAAAAGTTTTATGGAATTAAATTATCATATATACATTACACACACACATATATATATATTTGTCCCTTTTAAAAAATAAAGTTTTAACTTCTTAACACTCGATTTTAATTTTGAAATTTTGAAAGTTGTTTATAAACAATTTATAATTGCATAATGGTTAAATGACATTTTGAAATAATAGATTTTAAATAGACAAGTTTAAAATAGCAAATAAACAAATTAGAATCAATGAGAGGAGGGATTTAAATGTCTTGCTTTGATAGAATTACTGGACTTTTTTTTAGATGACATTTAATATTAAAGTATTGGAAATATATTTATTAAATTTTTTTCTTCATCTGATTCTTAATTAATAGGTCTAGCATGTTTAAGAAGGATCAAATATATTATAATATTCTATCTCTCTTTAAATATCAAATTAATTAAGCATATGCTATAATACAATATGAAAACATTTTAAATGATACAATAAGAATATTTAATATATACAATAAAAACATATTTTAAAGAATGATTAATAATTTGTTACTCAAGCAAAGTAAGCATAACCTTAGTGATATTAGAATTGTTTACCTGTAAGTTGTGAATTTCTAAAGTTAAAATAAAATCACTATTTTAATAGACCGCAAAGGATTTTGACAAACAGTAAAAACACTATACTGCACCTCCCAGTACAGGTTATTGGTCTTATGGAATAGTTGTCTTGGATATTGGCTGACTGGTCACTGAGATGCTTCCAATGGTTGTTGGCATTATACTGGGGCTTTCTTTTGATGGCAACAGAAGAGTATGTCAGCAACTTAGAACCTCACATGTAGGCAGGAACTTTAATGGTGTAGCCTTCTATAAGTATCACAGGAGCTCCATATTAACACTCCCTGGAGATCAGGAAATTGACACACTCTACTCACTGATCATGGCTTGACTTAATTTATCAAAAAAAAAAAAAAGAAAGAAAAACTTGAACTCCTAATTTTTTCCCCTGCTCATATATATATACCCCCTTCAAAACCTAGGCATCCGGATCTTTTCCAAATTAAGTAGTTAATTTTAAAACTTAAAGAATGTTTTTTTCTTTATTATCTAAAAAAAAATCTTACTGATTGTAACCTTGATCCAGTCTAATTTTAAAATTTTACTAATTGCACTTTCTTTAAATTCCAATTATTTCTCCATAGTAATTACACATTTCTTGTTACCATAAGGACAACCACAACAGTAAAATAATTCCAAATTAGAATTCAATTCATACATTTTTTAATATCAGTTGGTTTTAAGTAATTAGAAAGGTAAACTTTTTCTTTGCTGACTTGAGCCTCCACCCCTTTTAATCTCACATACTTATTCATAATAAATTAAATTTCTTTATCAAACTCAATATATTATATTATAAAATTCTTTTTCTTTTACAATACATACATGAAGCACATATATGGGAATGTATATATGTGTCCATTTCCATAAGTATATTAAATATCTATTGATTATTGCCTTTGGAAGGATGGCTCAGTTGCTTAGAGCATTACCTTTAAATTCAGTATTCAGGAATCTAAGAGCCCAGGTTTCATTCTGTTCCTTGTACAGACACTGATTAATTCAAGCAGCAATTAAACAAAATGGTAAAATAATGACACTCAAAACATTGTGCACATACTAATCTGTGCTATTACTAATAGATGAATGTAGTTAGAATATTTATATAAAGTTAAGTTTTTCTAATGACTTTTAATTCTTAATACTTAGATGATAGAAATAGTCTAATATAAAAATACAAGTATCAATAATAATGCTGCACTTTCTGGGGGTATATTGTTCATTGACTTAATTGCAGGTCTCATTCATTCTATATCTAATATAATGACATACAACAGTTTTCCATCTGTATATGGAATCTTATATTATTTGACTAATTAACGAATCTTGTATTTTATTTTTAGTATAATTTAAATATCTTTAAATTTATAATAGTTATTAAATCTATCCTGAAATCATTTTTACATGTTTTAGTAAATAATATTGAAATTAGGGATATATGTTAGGGATATATGCTAGGGAGATATATGAACAGAATATTTAAACAGTAAAAACATAATTAGCTGTAATGCAATGAGATAATATAGTTTATAAAATTATTTACAGCACTTGTGCTTTTTTCAGTATATAACTGAGATAATGATTAATTTGGGAAACTGATATAACTCATTTACATATACAAAAAATCTAAATGTCTTTTTGGATATAATTCAGTATTTTTCTTTTTAAAATTGAAATATATTATGTGGCCAAACCAGATAATGCAAATGCATCCATGAAAAAAGAGAAAGAATATTTAAAAAAAAGATCTTGGCTTTATTACAACAAACAGCAATAAAATAAATACATTTTGATATCTTTAATTTGCATATGAAAATTATTGTATACACTTATCAATGTTAATGAAATCATGTAACAAAATCACTGCTGCTTCATTTTGATATATATATATATATATATATATATATATATATAAATATATTTATATATATATATATATATATATATAAATACTATTTCCAGAATAAGGACTGTCTTTAAAATTGCTATATATTACCTTAATACATGTTTCTCAGACTGTTATAGTTTGAGCGTTATATATAATATAAAATGTCATATCACTCTCCAAAACATTATATTTTTTTTAGCAACACTACCTTGTAAATGTAGTCTGAATTTCATACAGCATAGCCTAGAGATAATTTGACAGTATGTTATAATGTTGACAACTATATCAAAATACAGTCTTATCCAAACAAGGAACATTAAATTTAAATTAGCAATTACTCATAAACAATTTTCCTTATTTATATATTGTGCCCTTATCTATAGGTCATAATAAGGTAGAATGGTCAATTACTAAAAAATTTTAAATTTTAAGATACGTTTGTGTAATATATTGATAATTGTATGATCGATTAGATCTTATAGTACAATTTAAGGCTGAAAATACCTGGTATATAAAAGTGTAATGGATTATTTTAAAAGAAAACAGTTAAATAAAGCTTAATTATATCCTTGCTTATGGTTGTAAAAGCTGACCATGTAAAATAATACAGCTATAAATAGTTAAAAGTATATTAACAATCCAATTGTAATGTTTTAAAACTAATAAATTAAATAAACGCTATATGTAATATTATAATTATAATTAATATTCAAATTTAATCTAATATATTTTAAAATAAACTTTGGGATGGTGAGAATTATATTTAGTTCTACATATTTAAAATTATTTTTCAAAATTTTATAAAATATATCAGTTTTGGTAATTTAGATCGAGACGTAAATTAAAAATCAAATCATCTGATAAAGTTAGTAATCATGTGACTGTATATTATATACCTTCACACACACGCTTGTTAGAATATAATAATAAAGTTTGTGAATTATGGAACTAAATGTAATTACTATCTATCGTTAAAGTAAAAGTTGAAATATTAAATGTTATTTTAATAATTGTTTTAAAGTTTAAATGATTTTGATAAAACTATAATTGAGTTTAAAAATACTATTCTAAGTAATATTTTAAACATTACCTCATAAATTCTTTATTTTAAAAAAGTCTAGTCTGTTATAAAACTAAAAAAGTGTAAATTTGTTCGCGCTAAAAAGTAATTAACCAATCAACGGAGGTAATTTAGCAGACGAAATATAAGGAATTAGATGGAGCGGGAAGAAGGTAATGTGTAAGTAAAGGAAGGAGTAACATATTTTTTTAGCTGTATATGATCGTAAGCTAGAAAAGTGTTATAATTTTTAAAAATTTTGTATTTATTTTAAAAGTTTTGTTTTAACATATAATATTTTGAACTGCCTTTAAATAAAGGGCTAATTTAAAAGATTTCTTACCAGGATTTTTATTCAAGTTTAGCCAAAACCTTGCAGTAAAAATGGAAGTACTACAGAAAACAGTATATAGAAGTTATGATAAAGGAAAAATATTTGTAAAGTGCCTTGATACAGCTTTATTTATGCTCAACCAGAAACTTATTATTGTAACTCAGAGGAATATAATTTGGACGTTATACGGAAAACTTAAAAGAGAAGTTACTTGCTGTCAGAAAAATTTATGACGCACAAATTTATAAGGCTACTCTGAAGTTTTTTTTTATTCTTCTCTATGGGAAAATTAAGATGCGTATATCATAAAGAAAAAATTATGTAAAAGTTATAATGAAGAAAGAATGTTTATCTTTTTAAAGGAAACATTACAAAGTATATAGTACCAGGATTTTAAAAGAAGGAAAAAAGTTATAGAATAATAATATGAAAGAGCTATTGTGTTTTTATGAAAAAAGAACAGAAAAACTTTCTCTAAGAGGAATTAAAAAATATTATAAAGTGGTCATTGGAGGAATGCTTGATTTGGAAAATATAAATCTAATATACTTAATGAAATGAATCCATGGAGACAGAAAAAATTACTGAATATTTAAATCAAAGTACCTCTGAGTTTAAGATCAAGAAACACCATGGTCTTTCTTCTCAGTGCCTGATAAGGCAGAATGAATGTTTGTGCAAATGATAAAGATTTTTCCCAATTATACAATTATGACAGACAAAAATAAAGCATGGCCCTTAATCCCAGGAGGCTGTAAAGTCACCAACCAAGGCAGCGGTTGGTGGCCGAAGGCGGAGGGTGCTAAGAATATCCTGGAGGCGGACCCAGGCTACCATTTGATGACTTTTTATTTAGGTACTTACAACTGCAGATCACTTTCAAGTGAAGGAAGATTGCAAGAATTAGAAGAACTCTCTTATATTAAATGGGATATTATTGGACTTTGTGAAGTTAGAAGAAAAGGTGAAGAGACAATTGATTTAAAAAGTGGACATATGCTCTATTATAAAGGCACAAATATTGGAAATACAAGTGGAGTAGGATTCATTATAAATAAAAAGTGGAAGAACAATATTGTGGAGATTGATGGTGTATCAGACAGAGTGGCAAGATTAGTTATACAACTTAATAGCAGATATCAAATGCGGATAATTCAGGTTTATGCCCCAACAAGTTCTCACAGTGATGAAGTAGTAGAAGATTTTTATATGGATGTACAAAAGGCTTTTGATCGGAGTAAACAACATTTTAAAATTGTTATGGGAGATTTTAATGCTAGAATTGGTAAACAAATGAAAGATGAAAGTGTTGTAGGTAATTTTGGTTATGATAATAGAAATGAGAGAGGACATAGACTTGTGGAGTTTGCAGAGAAGGAAAAACTTTATATTATGAATTCTTTTTTTGAGAAAAATGTTAGAAGGAAATGGACATGGAAGCATCCAAATGAAGGTACAGCAGAATTGGATTATATTTTGACTAACAGGAAATACATATTTCAAGATTGTAATGTTCTTAATAAATTTAACACAGGAAGTGATCATCGATTAGTAAGGGGTAAGATACATGTTAATGTAAAACTAGAGAGACAAAAATTATTAAGAAAAACTATATTTACAGTTGATATTCCTAATCTTCAGAAACATTCTAATGAATTTAAATTAGAACTTACAAATCGGTTTCAAGTATTAGTAGATTTTGAACATGATTCAGATTTGAATGAAATTAATATGAAAATAACTGATACACTTTTAAAAACTGCAACAAAGATAGCTGGTAGAAAAAAGCAGCAATTGATTAATAAAATTTCTACTGAGACTAGAGAACTTATGAAGAAAAGAAGGAATATGAAGATATGCAAGAATGATGCATTAAAAAGAATTGAATATCTCGAATTTTGTAAAATGGTGCGGAAAAGAGTTGAAAATGATATAAGAAAGTATAACTGTGAACTAGCAAGAAAAGCTGTAGAAGAAAATAAAAGTCTTAAGAATGTAAAACAACATTTTGGTATTGGTAGGAAATTTATATCTGCAATAAGGAAAAGAGATGGAATTATTACTAAAAAGAGGGATGACATTATGAAATTGGTAGAAGATTTTTATCAAGAATTATATAGTAATAAAGAACAAGTACCTCCTTTATCTATTACATCTTCCAAATTGCCCAGAATTTTAAATGAAGAAGTGAGAAATGCAATTAAATGTATGAAAAAAGGAAAGGCTCCAGGTAATGATGGAATTATAATTGATATATTAAAAGAAGCAGGTGAAGAAACAGAAAAAAATATTAGCAAAGTTATATACCAAATGTCTAAATGATAAAGATGTACCGGATGATTGGAAGAATGCAGTAATAATATTAATATTTAAAAAAGGTGATAAAGAAGATATTAGAAATTACAGACCTATCAGCCTTTTATCAGTTTTATATAAAATTTTTACCAAGATAATTACAACTCATCTACAGAGAACCTTGGATTTTCACCAACCAAGAGAACAAGCTGGATTTAAAAGTGGTTTTAGTACAGTAGATCATATTCAAGTATTGAGAGAAGTTATAGAAAGGACAAATGAATATGAGTTGTCATTATATTTTGGATTTGTAGATTATGAAAAGGCATTTGATTCTATAAACATTTCTTCAGTGATTAAAGCATTGGATCATCAAGGTATAGATCCAGGATATTGTCATATTTTAAAGAATATTTATAAAAATGCAACAGCAACAATTAGATTACATAATGATACTGGGAAAGTCAACATTGAGAAAGGTGTAAGACAAGGTGACTCCATATCTCCAAAACTTTTTACAGCAGTGCTGCAAGAAGTATTTTGTGGATTAAAATGGGAAACTAAAGGAGTGAAAGTAAATGGAGATTATTTAAGTCATTTAGATTTCACAGATGATGTAGTTGTTTTTGCAAATAATGCTTCTGAGCTGCAGGAAATGTTGCAGGAGTTATCAGATGAAAGTAGGAAAGTAGGACTAAAGATAAATGTTAAAAAGACTAAAGTAATGTTTAATCGATTTGCTCAAAATATGAAAATAAAGATTGATTATGATGAATTAGAAGAAGTTAAGAGTTACAAATACCTTGGTCAGATTATTAATACAGATGGAAACATAATAGAGGAAATTAATCATAGAATTAAACTTGGTTGGAGTGCTTTTGGTAGAAATAACTTGATATTAAAAGGAAATATGCCTATGTGTTTGAAAAGAAAGGTTTTTAACAAATGTGTTTTACCAGTTCTTACTTATGGATCTGAGACTTGGACACTTAATAGAAGATCAATACAGAGACTTCAGACCACTCAAAGAAGTATGGATAGATGTATGTTGGGAGTAACAAGAAGAGATCGAAAATGCAATGTATGGGTAAGAGAACAAACAGGTGTTACTGACCTCGTTGAAAAAATTAAAAGGTTGAAGTGGAGTTGGGCTGGACATATTGCTAGAAGAGATGATAATAGATGGACAATTGAAATTTTAAACTGTATTCCAAGAGATTGTAAAAGACCCAGAAGGAGACCACATGTAAGATGGATGGATGAAATAAGAAAATGTGTAGGGGTGATGTGGAGAAGAGAAGCTAAAGATTGGAGAAGATGGATTAAACTTGGAGAGACCTTCATCCTGCAGTGGATTGATAATGGTTGATAATGATGATGATGACCTAGAAGATGCACATAAAAGTCGCGCGGGAAAATATTAGCAGAAAATATTAGAAGAGAATATGTAGACGTTTTCAAATATTATAAAAACCAAGGAATATTTATTCAGGAATATTTATTGAACGAAGTAATATTTGTTTTACCTTAAAATTGAACAAGCAGGGAGAGGAACATTAAGTGAATGAAAAAGAAATGATAAACAATTTTTTTTTTTACCTTTAATATGAACGGTTTTCAAGAAAATTTGATGAAGAAGTACAGTAAATATAGTTTGGAATATTTTTTACTAATTTATTTTAAAATATAAAATGTTATGTGAGATTAGGGAAAACATAAAACATAAATTTAGTAATATTAAAATTTAAATATAATAGCTTGATAAAATTATAGAAATAGTGTTTAAAATAAAGTGTATGGATGTGAATCTTATATCTACAAGGATCAAATGGATGGTGAAGCCTACGGAATGCGATCGAGGAGATAAAGGTCGTTTGGTAATTTTAATAGTTATTTATAATGCATAATGTATTTTTTTTTAGATCATCTATTGACCTAAGAATGAAGTGTGAAAGTTTAAATTATATGTACACATTTTATACAACATTTATAACATATTATGAAATAGGAGTAATTCGGATTATGCATGCGACAATTTTTTAAAGTATATTAATCATATAATTTAACATAACAATTGTGTGATTCTTTTGAACTTTCATGTGATAAAGTATTCAGATATTTAAGTAATTTGTATGACTAAATATACGGAGGAAAGTAGTAAGCAAACTGTCTTATAGAACAGTGGAATAGTTTTAAAATAAATGAATTTTATTATTGTTAGTAATGCAGATATGTATTTGTCGATGTACAGTATAGAAAAAATCTTGAGAAATAAGATCGGATAGTGACTTGGAAGTACTAGTGGAGAGTAAACCAAGATGATGTTTTTTTTTTTTAAGAAATAGGAAAAATAAAGGATTTGGATCATATTTAGTTTTGTGTGATTTCAGTATAGTTAACTAAGCCCTATAACTGAACACATATAGTTTGGACAGTGTTTTTGCATATTTTTAAACTTTGGATGTTATAATAAAGCTGAAGAAATAGCTTTAACATCGCTCCTATAATAGAGGTTGGTAGACAGGTAAAGGTCACTCCTCTATAGTGTCTTTTAATTCACTGTGCCATGATTGTCAAGATATATGACGAGTAATATTCTAGTTGTATTTTGATCCTATGCATCTATCTTCACTATCCTTATTTCGTGAATCTGCATCGGTCAGAAAGATATTTTCAAAGAAATAATGAATAAAATAGAACTGAAGATATGTTATCGTTTATGTAAGAATAGTTTATTTGCTTGAATGTATAGAATTGTGTAACTTTAAAATTGAAAGTTCAAAATATCATACAGAGAGAAAGAATCATATAATACATTGTAAAATTAATTCGGAAATGAATATAAGATTTTTTGAAAGAGAAATCTAAACAAAGTTGTTTTTTTAAAAAAGTCATAATAAAATTTGAATGTTTAAATAATATTTAGAAAATAAGTATTGCATATTTATTAAGAAAATAGTTCAATAATGTATAATAAACATATACTTGTGCATGGTATATTAATAGTTGTAATTATATCATCCGAAGTAAGGCTTGAATAAGAATATTAGGATTAATAAACATCGGATAATGAACAATAAAAACCTAATACCGAATGTAGAACAATGTTTTGACTTTGTAAGATTCCATACAACCAATATAAAACTAAAATTTATTATTTTGTAGAATTTTACTACGAATGTAAATTTTGTAAAAAAATATAATTATAATAATATTAGGGATGAAAAGTGTTTGTGATAATCATCTAAGAAATGCATTTTGTAATAAGCTAACCATAATAATAAATCAAGTAATAATACTGTATTTTCTTAAGTTAAAAAAAAAAAAAAGATTTAACTAGGAAAAGTAAATATTATTTTGATTTCATTTTATAAACTAATAAATTAAGTTGAGATATGAAAGTAAGGGATATCCAATGTATATAGTGTAAAAATATTGTTAATTTATTTATGTTGTTAATAAACTTTGTTTTAAATTTGTTTTAAAGTTTTGTGTCCGAGTTGTTATTTCTCCACATAGATGCATGAAATCACGATACATTTATAATTGAAACAGACATATAAATTTTGCACAAAAGGTAAACATAAAAGTGTTATAATAATTTTGAGAATTTATTGGTATGTTAAAATTAAAAGATCATAATTTTATATTATTTATTGGTCATAAGTCGGTTGCCACAATATTACATTTAATTATATGCTAATGTTGCCACACGTATTCTGTTGTCAGATTATTAAAATACTACCACGTACGTATTTATTTATTTCATTTAGGAAGAAATAAGATTATATTATATTATTATTGTTATTATTATTTTATTATTATTAGTTGCTGTGTAGTAGATTATGACATAAAATTCCCTTTTCATATTTTACTACCGTAATTTTTAAATCAGTTAGAATACAATTTATGAACCTGAGATTTTATTTATTTTACTTCATTTTATTTAATTGAACTAGATTCTTGTTATAAAGAAGATTAAGATATGATTATTATTTTAATCGTAGTGAATAGAGCTCAGAAAGTCGTAAGAATACTATGAGTTAGTTATTTGGTATAGTAAAAAGGGGGAATAGTGTTCTTATGCCATTGAGGTAGTATCGTGTGGATAATGGCTCAATGTAGTCTATCTCGTTCCCTGTATTGTCACTCCATGTCTCATGAAAATAGTAAATATTTGTTAATTCATTTTAAAATTGAACCGTATTTGTATTTTAAAATTAGAGCTAGTAATCATTTTAATTAATGCTGAATATTTCATTTATTTATTTGTTAACTGAGCTAGAACCCGTAATATTCGTAATAAACAATAATTTTGGGGTGAGAAATATACGGGGGGAGGTTAGAATATGTATAGTCATTATGGATGCTTTTTCTTTTTCCTCTTTTTTTTCTTTTTTAATTAAAATAATATCAATTAATAAAACAGACACAGAAGGAAACTTGATGAACTTTTTCTCTTTATCAGATATCTGGAGTTAAGTAAGTATTTGCAATTAAGACATTGCCATAAATAACACCGTATAAAAGTGTATCAAATAAAAATTATCTATGTTGATCTGTCATAATACTAATAACAAAAAACTAATTTGCAATGAAAGTCATTAAAGAAGTGTAAAGAAGATCAAATAAATTAAAAGAAACAAAATAATCTTTTATGAATTTATATTTTGTTAAAATTTGGTCAATTAACACTATTTGAAAGAAAATGTTTATTTATTATGCATTTATTTTTACTTTTCAAGTTCTTTTTTAATTATTATCCCCAAAATTTATTTGTATTTTACATTTGTATTTTTTTTTTTAAGTATATTTACTAAATTCTGTTGTTATTATCAGCTTCATATGCACTTTTAATAATTATAAAGTTATACATGTTTTATCAATCTTTAGAGTGAAAAAAAATCATTATTCTTTATGAATAATTGATAAAACATGTATAACTTTATAATTATTAAAAGGTGTACGGATTGTACAGAAGAAAACTGTAAACTTTATTTTAAGTTATTCATGAACTCAAAATATAGTTTACTTTAAATATTCAAGTAGTAAGTAGGTAACATAAATTTTTTGAATAGGCGTACGTACTCTTCACTCCTAGTCTATATATATATAACTAACCAAAGGAAATACATATAAAAACAAAAAAAAAGACTGATAAATCCAAGAAATTATATAATATTTTAACCAGAGGACTGTTTTTTTTCTGATCAAAACCAGTCCTCTGGTTGAAATAATATATTATTTTTTGGATTTATAAGTCTTTTTTTGTTTATATATATATATATGTAATAATATTATTATTTAGTTATTGTATTTACAAATATTCAGTTATATAATTACACACACATATATATATGAAAAACAAAAACACAAGTTAAAACTTGCTAACGCTTGTATTTATGACAATAAATGGCATTCTACCAAAAACACTGTCAAGCATGTTTGTTTACATAAACGTCAGAACAAACATTCACTATCTCTAACTTAATTTCCACCTTCAGATCATGATTTCAAGCTATTTGCTATCATCAGTGAAGGACAGGAATGAGAAACTAGATATAAGCACAAACTCTGAGTGTTTATGAAATAGTTTCTATTCAGCTTGCAAGCGTGAATCTTTTAGACACAAAATGTCTTCAAACTCAGCATAGCAAGCCAGATAGCTATATGGGTCTGATTACAGTTCAGCATCACCACATAGTAGAAGCCTCTGCAATATATATCATTGCAAGAAAGATCTCAAAGGTACATTTATGAAAAACAAAAACACAAGTTAAAACTTGCTAACGCTTGTATAGATGATCTGAAGGTGGAAATTAAGTTAGAGATAGTGAATGCTTGCTTTGATGTTTATGTAAACAAACATGCTTGATAGTGTTTTTGGTAGAACGCCATCTATTGTCATAAATACAAGCATTAGCAAGTTTTAACTTGTGTTTTTGTTTTTCATAAATGTGCCTTTGAGGTCTTTCTTGCAATGATATATATTGCAGAGGCTTCTACTATGTGGTGATGCTGAACTGATATCAGACCCATATAGCTATCTGGCTTGCTATGCTGAGTTTGAAGACATTATGTGTCTAAAAGATTCACGCTTTCAAGCTGAATAGAAACTGTTTCATAAACATTCAGAGTTTGTGTTCAGATCTAGTTTCTCATTCCTGTCTTTCACTGATGATAGCAAATAGCTTGAAATCATGATCTGAAGGTGGAAATTAAGTTAGAGATAGTGAATGCTTGTTCTGACATTTATGTAAACAAACACGCTTGACGGTGTTTTTGGTAGAACGCCATCTATTGTCATATATATATAATGTCTTCAAACTTATTCTTATAAAGATTTTAGTAATAAATTCTTTATATATTTATTGTTTGTTTTTTTCAACTTGTTTATTACTTTTTTTGTTAATATATTTTTGAGTTTGATTATTGAGACTTTAATATATTTTTATATGTACTTTACATCTGGCTATAATTTTAAATTTAAAATGTAATACAATGATCAAAATCCATTGTATTTAAATGAAGTAACAACAATCTTTATCTTATATGAATGATATTGAAAGATATCAAGCTGTTAGTATGGGCATGGAGATTTGGGTATTTGATACTCCTAGATCATTAAAAAAAGAATATTGCTAGTGAAATGCATGCATGATGAGAGAAGGTGATTAACATTCAGTGATGATGGATTATATGTTGTAATTGAGATTATAGAAATGTACTGATAGAAAACAACATCAATAACAACAAATATTATTTTTGTCATTCTTAGGTTGTAATTTAAGATTTCATTTCTTTATAGGGTTTTATGATACAAAATTGTGTACAGATATAATATTATCATGGTAAAGTGTTTTGATATGACATTAATTTGCTTAATTTTTTTCTTATTTGTTTAGTGGTTGTGTGTTTGAAAATCTTTGTCTTACATCTAGTTTATATTTAGCTTGACTCTGTGATATAAAATTGTGTACTGATTTAACATTGTCATGAGAAATTTTTTTGATGTCAGATGCTTTGTTTTATTTATTTGTTTAGTAAATGTGTGGATGAAAATTCTGTATCCATAGATAAATTTACATGTATCTGTGCTCTTATACCCTATATATTACATATATTGATACAGGTATACAATAATTTTATGATACAAAATTGTTTATTGGTATAACTTTGTCATGGGAAATTGTTTTGAATTGACATGCTTTGTTTTATTTATTATTCATTTAATGAATGCATGTTTGAAAATCCTGGCCCTATATGTAGATTTATTTTACTGTTATTATGTAGTAATATTTGAAATAGAGGCATTCTTCAAATACCTGGAACCTAATTGTAAATATAGTGGATTTGAACTCAGATTTTAAGCCCCTTTCAACTATCCATGCTATCTCATATCACTGATACTGTGATCATGAATATCAGTGATGTGAGATAGTGTGAATAGTTTGAAAGGTGCTTGAAAGTCTCAGTTCAAATCTCCTATAATATTAATAATTAGAATTATTGCTAGATTGTTTTGTTTATGCTACCATAGGCTCTAGAGATGATAGATATTAGAAGGGCCTTCAGATGTGAAGATCAACTGTGAATAACAAACAGTGCCTGACCTAGATTTTCTGCTCCCTTGAATGAGAGAATGGTTGGTTCATCAAAAAGTATGTACTGGTTCTGATAAATACAGTCTTTTTTGTTTACCTCTATTCATTCTTTGGTAAATTAAGTTATTATAGGGCATGGTTGACATGAGCCTTTCATAACATCAGTCATTCCTTATACTAACTGTGACAATGAGATTGTGTGCATGTGCAACATTTCCATCCTTTAACTACAAGATGTGGGATCCACCAAAAATCCAGAATCATTCTTAAATGGTGATCACATTGTAGTATATGTTTCCACTGCTAGATGCCTGTTGTGGGGATTTCCTCCATCAGTCTGCTGACCAGTATCAACAAGTTATGTTGAGGTCATGTGTAATAATTATTTTTTTAAGTGCATTTCACTTATTTGTCAATATTTGTGGTGGCTGAAAAATTGAAATAAGGTGAAATTCTTTTTTAAAGAAAAAATAAGAGGAAACAGCTGTAATGCTTGAAACAGCATACAAGTAAGCTGCTCTGGAGAAACCACAAGTTTTATGAGTGGTTTAATGGAAGAGTTTGGATTTCCTCATACCAAAAAAGCATGTCATGTGAAATCCAATGCCAATATAATGCTGATTTTTATGCATATATCAATGTTTATTTGGAATTCATTTGTAACTGTCAGTTTTTTTTCCTACAAATTATGAAACATGTGTGATGGAGCAAAATGAAAGCTTTGAATGTGAAGCAATTTTTAATCAAAAATAACATTTGGATGAAAACCCATCTGCTATATTTACTCAATTTTGCTCCATGTGACTTTCTATTCCCTGGCTTGAAATTAGTGGAAAAAAAACAATGGAGGCATTAAAAAGCATCACCTGACAAGAGTTTCAGGAGTGCTTTGAAAAGTGGAAAACAAATTTAAACTGGAGATTTGCATCAAATGGACAATACATCGAATGAGATTCCATTTGTATTACCTAAAAATAAATATATAATTTTTATTACAAAATTCCAGTTTTTCATTATCCAATATGCACAGCAGCATTTTTGATTTCGGTTCTCTTTTTCTTTTTTTAAACTCATTTTTGAGTTACTCAAGCTTTCAAGAATTAAGAAAGCAATGATTAGAATAAGATTGGTAGGCTGGTAGTACTTAGTTGTGATCTCTTCTTAAAGCAGTACAATCACTAATGTATCAATGTGAAATGAAATTCAATGGGATAGGAGTTTCAGCTAGCGAAGATTAATTATTTAGAAAAATCCTGTTTAGTGATTCCCCTGCCTAGAAGTGAAAGGATCTAGAAAAAGTATCTAAAATGGTATATGTCATGCAGCCTGATTAAATTGTTGCACTTTGAAGATTATTCAATTTATCATTAGCCATAATTAAAATAATAATGGTATTTGTTTGGAAATGTAAATATATGGAAGGTGTGAACATATCTTGATAAAAATTGTTTAAGACCGAAGGAAAGACTACAATGATGGCTAATGAGCTATCAAGTGTTAAGCTTTTTAAAATTGAACATATCTTGATAAAAATTGTTTAAGACCAGAAGGAAAGACTACGATGGTGGCTAATGAGCTATCAAGTGTTAAGCTTTTTAAAATAAACTAGAGGAAGGAAGTGTAATAACACAGATGGATAGATTGGAAAGGCAGGTCAGTCACTGAAATGAAAATGTATGGTGTTGTATTTGCTATAAAATCTAATTTAGTATTATATATGATGATGGAATTTTTTATTCTATCAATGAAAAGCCAATGGTGTAAAAACTTACTTTGTGTGATGAGATTTGTGCTCATTTTGTTAGTACCTTGCTCCAACCTTAGATTCAGAGATAGAATGCTTTTATATACTAATAAAAGATCAAATTTTTCTTCTTGGAGATTTAATGCACACATTTGTTACAAATAATAGACTTTGGTGAAAAGTTATTGTTGCTGAAAATTTAAATGGTTTGTTATTGGATTTATGAACAGTATGTGGGTTGACTCTCACAAACAGTATGTTCAAGTAGAATAAATATAAATTAACATGGATGAATCCACAGTCAAAACAATGATCCTTAATAAATTGCATTATATATTTTTTCTAAATAGTTTTATTAAGGCAATAACAGTGTGACTAAATTACTAATTTTCTTGTTTGTATTCTGTGTGCTACATTCTAAAATAATTGTATTGCATTTAGTAATGAGTTAGTATAAGAAATTATTTTGTTGTTACTGTTTATAGCAATAAGTTAATCCATCTGTTTACTGTGGGATTTGAAAAAGTTTCCATGTTTCATCAAACTTGAATTTTGTTGACATGGTTTTGTTCCTTTCCTTGATTTTTTAATCATTTGAATAAAGTATTGATCTTCATTTTGGTGGGGAATTGTAAATAGTTTCTTGCACCTTACCTGCCAGATGGAGTATGTAAGAAATATTGTCTTATGGTTGGGATGTCTCTTGTTTGGATACAGTCTTTTTAACAATATGATTTGGTAAAAGTTCATCTTAGAGTTTTTATGTATTATTTCTTTGGTGTTCCTTAATCCTATACATGTATGTATTATGTGATCATAAGTTTCCTCTTGCCTCTCACAGTTGGGGCATGTTGGATCAACCTTGTTTATTTGTCTTTTATAGTGGAATAACCAGTTAGTAGGCATTGCTTTCAAATTAATATTCACCAGAAAGTCTAGATGCTTCCAAATTAATCTTCACCAGAAAGTCTAGATATTTTGGCTCAAGAGCTCAGTATTTGAACAGCAAGGTAATTCTATAGTTTGAAATTCCCAGTTTCAGTTTCGCAGTGTTACGTTGAGGATTGATCATGTGATGGGCTTCCCAAATTTTGCTTTTGCTTTTGAAAAGGTCTTGAGATATGTTAATATGTTGTTTTTCTGAAGGTTTGTGATGATGGTGTTCTAGCTGTATTTTTATATTGGACTATTTCCATCATCTAATATGTGTGTTGAATGTCTTTAGAAAAGTTTAATTTTTAGTTAAATATTCCAAATGCATTCAACTGTTAGTAATATCACAGCAAACAAATGTTAATAATATCACAGCAAACAGGTTAGTATATGCACTAACTGTTAGTAATATCACAGCAAACCGGTTAGTATACGCACAACATTTCGAGAGGTATTTTTCTCCCCTCTTCTTCAGGTGTTGCTGGCCTGACCAGTGACAGTACTAGCATGGGATTCGAACCTGGGTCCTTAGATTCTTGATTATTGAAATTTAAGGTAACGCTCTAACCAACTGAGCCATCCTGCCAAAGGCAACAGTATGTAGTAATTTCATATACTTATCTATGAGGTTCCTCCTGATTTCTCCACTTTTTCCTCAGAGCAAAATTGATTAGTGATTTCCATACATTATGTATAGTCACACTAGGTTGGCTTATGGGATTTTTTGCCATTATCATGTGAGCAGCTTCTTTAAATTTTCTTCTTTGTACCTTTTCTTCTTTATCCAATATTTTTGTATTTTCCCAATTGAATGTATGTTCATTGGTCCATACATGGTCTGCTACCTTAGACACATATGTTTTCTCTCTTCTAATCATCAGTTTATGTTCTTGCAAGCGCTTTTGAATGGGACGGCTGGTCTCACCAATATATGTTCTTCCACATTCACATGGTATTTTATAGATGCAGTTTTTTCTTTGCAGCATTTCAAGTTTAGGTTTTGTAGATGTTAGAATTTCTCATAGTGTGGTATGGCTCTGAAAAGCTGTTCTGATGTTATACTGATTGCAGATTTTCCTTAATTTGTCTGCTATTTTTGGAATGTATGGATACACTACAGTACCACTTGATGGTTCTTTTTGTTGTCTGTTTAATGTTTTCTTAATAACAGCTGATGGATAACCATTTTTCTTAAGAGTTTGTTCTATATAGATCTTTTCTTTTTCCAAATGACCAGTTTCTGAACAAACTTCTTTTACTCTGTTCCACAGTGATAGTATAACTCCATGTTTTGTGTTTCTGGTGTGATTAGATGTATAGGCTAGGTATTTTCCTTTATGTGTAGGTTTTCAGTAAACTGTAGTTTTGATTTTGCCATGAGGGAGTCTTGTCACAAGAACATCTAAGAATGCCAATTTTTGTTCTTGTTCTGGTTCTATTGTAAATTTAATTGAAGGGGATATGTTGTTGATGTGTGTCCAGAAAGTTTGTAGCAATGCTTCACCATGTGGCCATACAACAAATGTATCATCCACATAGCGAAGCCAAACTTTAGGTGGATAAGGAGTAGTTTTTATGGCTGTGGTTTCAAGTTCTTCCATGTAAATATTACTAATCAGGGGAGACAATGGTGAGCCCATAGCCATTCCTTGATTTTGTTGGAAGAACTCTGTGTTATATTGAAATTAGGTTGTTTTTATACAGAAAGTTAATAGTTCCATTATGCTATCAATAGGAAGAGCTGTTCTGGTTTGTAAACTATTATCATCATTTAACCTTTTTCTTACAATAGACAATGCTTCTTCACATGGTACATTTGTGAATAAACTTTCCACATCAAAGCTTACCAGTAAGTCAGTTCTTTCAATTTTCATGTTCTTGATTAATTCTACAAAGTGTCTAGAATCCCTGACAAATGATTGGGTCTTGCATGCCAAAGGACTTAAAACTTTGAGAAGAAATCTTGCCAAATTCTGGCAAAGTGAATCTCTAGAACTAACAATAGGTCGTAATGGAACATGATCCTTATGGATTTTAGGTAGACCATAAAGATGAGGAATTTTGCTGAAATATGATGTTATTTTACTCTTTTCTGAATCAGTGAAGTACTTGCGATGCTTTCTGAGTAATGCTTGTAACTTTGTTTCCATACTTGGTATCGGATCTTTTGCCACTTTTCTATATTGGCCAGCTGTGAGGAGTTCTTGTATTTTGTTGTCATAATCAATTGTATCCATAGATTTATCTGCTTTGAGAGATTTAATTGCTTTCCTCTCCCCATAGGATATGTTTGACTGCAATTTTTGTTGCTTGTCAAGTGTTCTTTTTATTCTCCAGCACAATTCTGCTGCTTCTTCTAAAGGCAATTTTTCAGTGACTTCCTCAGTGGCTGCCATTATATCTAATAAGGATTAGATGGTGTTACAGCAAAGTTTAATCCTCTTTCAAGAACAGAAATTTCAGTATCTGTTAGATGTTTAGAACTTAGATTTTTAACAGATGAAGCTGTTACATTGCTTGGTACATTATGATTTTTGATATGCCCATGTAGGTTAGCAAGTTTCTTCTTTTGACATTCTTTTATTTTTCCATGTAATATAGAATATGATTTTCTTACTGCTTGAAAAACTCTCATGTAGTCATCGTCAGTAAGTTTATTTTTTAGAAGACATTCTACAGTATTAATTGAATGCATTGTTTGATACTTAGAAAACCTTTGAGCATTTATTCTTTCTCTTAATAGAGCTTCACTTGCTCTCTGAGTAATTTTCTCAGCTCTCTGAGAGTGAATTGGAGGTTTTAGTTGCAAACCTTTAGGAATTATCCCTTGCGAAAAACATTTACATAGGAAAGTTAAATGATTTTCTACTTTGGCCAGCTTTAGACATAGTTTTTCATAATGTCTAAAGTTTAATATAGTATCGGGTCCATACCAAATATTTAGTGTTTTTCTGAAGGTTTGTGATGATGGTGTTCTAACTGTATTTTTATATTGGACTATTTCCATCATCTAATATGTGTGTTGAATGTCTTTAGAAAAGTTTAATTTTTAGTTAAATATTCCAAATGCCTTCAACTGTTAGTAATATCACAGCAAACAGGTTAGTATATGCACCAACTGTTAGTAATATCACAGCAAACAAATGTTAATAATATCACAGCAAACAGGTTAGTATATGCACTAACAGTAATATCACAGCAAACAGGTTAGTATACGCACAACATTTCGAGAGGTATTTTTCTTCCCTCTTCTTCAGGTGTTGCTGGCTTGACCAGTGACAGTACTAGCATGGGATTCGAACCTGGGTCCTTAGATTCTTGATTATTGAAATTTAAGGTAACGCTCTAACCAACTGAGCCATCCTGCCAAAGGCAACAGTATGTAGTAATTTCATATACTTATCTATGAGGTTCCTCCTGATTTCTCCACTTTTTCCTCAGAGCAAAGTTGATTAGTGATTTCCATACATTATGTATATTCACACTAGGTTGGCTTATGGGAGTTTTTGCCATTGTCATGTGAGCAGCTTCTTTAAATTTTCTTCTTTGTACCTTTTCTTCTTTATCCAATATTTTTGTATTTTCCCAATTGAACGTATGTTCATTGGTCCATACATGGTCTGCTACCTTAGACACATCTGTTTTCTCTCTTCTAATCATCAGTTTATGTTCTTGCAAGCGCTTTTGAATGGGACGGCTGGTCTCACCAATATATGTTCTTCCACATTCACATGGTATTTCGTAGATGCAGTTTTTTCTTTGCAGCATTTCAAGTTTAGGCTTTGTAGATGTTAGAATTCCTCGTAGTGTGGTATGGCTCTGAAAAGCTGTTCTGATGTTATACTGATTGCAGATTTTTCTTAATTTGTCTGCTATTTTTGGAATGTATGGATACACTACAGTACCAATAATTGTCTTTTCTCTTGATGGTTCTTTTTGTTGTCTGTTTAATGTTTTCTTAATAACAGCTGATGGTTAAACAGACAACAAAAAGAACCATCAAGTGGTACTGTAGTGTATCCATACATTCCAAAAATAGCAGACAAATTAAGGAAAATCTGCAATCAGTATAACATCAGAACAGCTTTTCAGAGCCATACCACACTACGAGGAATTCTAACATCTACAAAGCCTAAACTTGAAATGCTGCAAAGAAAAAACTACATCTACGAAATACCATGTGAATGTGGAAGAACATATATTGGTGAGACCAGCCGTCCCATTCAAAAGCGCTTGCAAGAACATAAACTGATGATTAGAAGAGAGAAAACAGATGTGTCTAAGGTAGCAGACCATGTATGGACCAATGAACATACGTTCAATTGGGAAAATACAAAAATATTGGATAAAGAAGAAAAGGTACAAAGAAGAAAATTTAAAGAAGCTGCTCACATGACAATGGCAAAAACTCCCATAAGCCAACCTAGTGTGACTATACATAATGTATGGAAATCACTAATCAACTTTGCTCTGAGGAAAAAGTGGAGAAATCAGGAGGAACCTCATAGATAAGTATATGAAATTACTACATACTGTTGCCTTTGGCAGGATGGCTCAGTTGGTTAGAGCGTTACCTTAAATTTCAATAATCAAGAATCTAAGGACCCAGGTTCGAATACCATGCTAGTACTGTCACTGGTCAGGCCAGCAACACCTGAAGAAGAGGGGAGAAAAATACCTCTCGAAACGTTGTGCATATACTAACCTGTTTGCTGTGATATTACTAACAGTTAGTGCATATACTAACCTGTTTGCTGTGATATTACTAACAGTTGAATGCATTTGGAATATTTAACTAAAAATTAAACTTTTCTAAAGACATTCAACACAGATATTAGATGATGGAAATAGTCCAATATAAAAATACAGCTAGATGTTAATATGTTGTTTCAAGATGTGAAGTATTTGGTTTAGCCAGCACTCTTTTCTAGGGGGAGGGTGATCTGTTGGCTGAATTGTTTTTGGGATTTGAATGTATCCATATTTTTCTATTAGGTTGTAAATTGGCGAGTGTGCTTTTTGAAAAAGTATTGATGGTATGGAATGAAGAGATATTCCATTTGATTTCCTGTGTTGCTGCATTCTATTAATACTGATGGAGACTATGTGTCCCTTCCAGAATAGTCTTGAGCCCAGTTTGTTAATTTTCCTAATAAAAGATTTTGTAAATGTCATAACTGGGAGGTAATAAGAGATCTTATTCATGACTTTCATGTTTAGAAGGGCTAACTTTCCCTGAAGGGAGAAGTATACCCCTGAAAGTGTTTTTGTTATCTTGTTGGTTGATTGTAGTATCATCTTCTGTAATTCTTTGGACATTGCAGTTTGGGATTTAAAAATTGAAATAGCCCCAAAACTTTTGAGGTTGTACCAGGAATTTAGAGTTAATCTTTTTCCCCAAGTATATTTTCCAGGTAGATTTTATAGGTTCTGATGAATATGTCTATTATTTTATATAGTCTGGATGACTAGGATGTCATCCATATATGCTATTGTTTTCTTAAGTCTGGGAATAAAGACTCCTGGAAGCATATTTTCTATGTCTTTCAAGGACGGACTTGTGGGAGTGATGAGTTTGGTGTGAATCTGCTGGTGTACATACTATTAAGCAAAATACATCTCTATTGTATAGAAGATTATTTAGTATTTGAATTATTTTAGTGGGAATATCATTTGTTGTTTTTGGATATTTACTGTATTAAATGCTTCAGAAATGTCCAATTGAACAACAATTGGTTTAGACTTCTTATTAGTTCTAATGTGATCAAATATTATTAAGCAAAATATATCTCTATTGTATAGAAGATTATTTAGTATTTGAATTATTTTAGTGGGAATATCAAATTCTTTTAGAAGATTTGTAGTTTTTGGATATTTACTGTATTAAATGCTTCAGAAATGTCAAATTGGACAGCAATTGGTTTAGACTTCTTATTAGTTCTAATGTGATCAAATATTTTAATTTCTCCAATTGCTGGCAGAGTGGAGGATCCTTTCATGGTATATTGGGATGTGGAAATTTGTTTTAAGATCTTTGTTTAAATTTTATCTTTAGTGATCCCTTCTATAATCTTAATAAGGAGAGGGACATTGAAATTGGTCTAATATTAGTGATTTCTGATCGATCCTAATGTTTTTTCATAAAATATACTAGTGCAATTGGGTACAAATTTTTTATATCTCTTTATTTTTGTCAAGTGATTTATCATTCCTATCACTATGGGGACTGCAAAGTTGCTGAGGTGGGATAATAGAAATTTTGGAATTGCATGCATTCTGGATGTTTATGTTCAGGAAGTAATGACAGTTTTTCTTTGATGTTAAACTCTGTAATCCCATGTCCTTCCGGTGAATGTTGCCTTTCGAATTCACAGTCTTTGGATGGTAGACTTCTTTGTAATTTTTCTTTATAATGTAACATAATCTGTTTCATCATATGTTCACCTGTTAGTTTTGTGCCTTAGTAAATAATAATGGATGGTATAGTTTTTTTCTCTGAATTCCCAGTGCCCACCTTAGATAACCCCTAGCCCAGCAATGTTGGGCAGCAAGATACATTTTTGTTCTTTTAATAAAGACATATTCAGGTAGAGCTTTCTTCTTAGCTTTATATTGGTATTTGAGGCTAAGGAAGGTATCAATAGAATTGGGCACTGCAGAACACTCTTTTAGCTTGTTATTGATTTCATCCAATTCTCTTATTATGGTGGTTGACCCTTTAGTTTTTTGGATTTACTGAGCTATTAATGTCTATAGGATTCGGAAGAAAATGAACCATGCTTCTTCTAGAGGTTTAAATAGGTTGTTGATTTTATGGAATAATATATAGGCTTCTGAAGGGATAGTCTTAGTTATGGTTGACTTCATTATTATTCTGCTTAATTTATTATACCTTATAGGAATTCTATTATCTACTTCTATACATGCTACTTGGGTGTGTTGATCAGAGAAAGCAACAGGTTGTAATGTGGTTTCCATTATAAAATGTATTACTGCAGTATAGAATAGCAGGTTTATCAGTGATTGATGCCTTCTAGTATAAAAAGAAAAGGTCCCAGTGGGGGAAAACCCTTGACTACTAATGAAATCTCTATTCAAAAGGTGTAGGTATTTTGAGTTAAAGACTTCATATGTTATATTGAAGTCCCCAGTGATTACAGAAAGTCAGCTGTTGTTGACCCTTATCATGTTAATGGTATCAATTATTCTTAGGTATGTTGCTGAGTTGTTGGGGGTATAACTGTAAAAGGCATTAATTATAGTGTTTCCATATGTTAGATTTACTGAAATCATGTTATTATCAGTATATATCATATTAAATTTGTTAGAGGGTTGCTTGTTATTTATGAGAATGCCTATCCCTCCAGTTTCTGTGGGGTTTGTTGTTAATTTGCTATACCCTAGTTTGTTGAGCTTTTCGAGTATTTTGTGGTTAGAATTAGTGTGATACTTGGTCTCTCCCATAAATAGTATGTGTGGAGAGTTAATATCAAACCAGTGACTAATGGCATGGATTCTAATTGTGGAGTTGATGCCTCTCACATTCAGACCAACAATTTTATATTTCATGTTGGGGGTTTTGTTATTGAGCCGCTACTTTATATCGCTAGTGCATCTTCCTTTTGCTTTGTTGTTTTACTTTTTGTGATTGGCCAATTGTCTTGTGACTCATTGTCAGAGGAGAAAGGTGAAAGTAGTTCTTACTTTTCATGTGGTCCATCTTCTCTGTAGTCTTCTTGTTTCATGATACTTTTTATAGATTTTTTTCCCCATTCTAGCCCAGTTTGGGGGGTTTATTAGTTTTTGGGACTTTGTACTTTGTGCTTCAGGTAGAATGTATTTTCCCCATCTTCCTCTTCTGAGCTTGATTTTCCTAGTCCAGATTTTCTTTTTTTATTAATGGATGCAAATTTACATAGGTCCATGTCTATTTCACCATCTGAGTTTGCTATTGTCTTCTATGCATTTTCTTTTTTCAGGAATTAGTTTGACTTGTGCTTTGTTATTTGTGTTGGCTCTGTGTTTTTCTGGAGCTGGATAGTCGGTGATTGGAGCCTTCATTTGGGCTTCCTGTTCACTTGTCTTAAGTTGCAGACCGGTCCTGGTTTGTAAGTCACATTGGTTTTCATCAAGATCAGGGATTTTTCCTCTGAGTTTGTTTGGACATTTCCAGTTATTGTTTTTAAAAGTGTTCCATTGTCATTTGTTATTTGTTGAAGATTTTGCTTCTGGTGCTTAAGCTTATTATTAATTAAGTTTCATTATGAATTTTCATTCTTTTGTTGCTTCGTTTTATTTTTTGGGGCTTTGGAGCTTGGCAGATTGGTTTGTAGGAGCTGTAGTTCATTTCTTTTTGTGGTATTTTCAATGATATTAGATTAACCTTTGTCTTCATCGGATTATTGGAATGAGGATATGTCAATGGATGCTTGATCATTATGGCTTGCAGATGCATTAGTTTGTGTATTATGATTTTTGCTCCATTTGTGGTATCTGTTTTTCTTATTTCCACATAAAATGTATATTCTTGCAATGCAGTCTCGTATTAGGTGAGTTCTTTGACCACAAAAGAAACACTGGGGTCTGACCTCAAAGAAGGAAAAGATAATGGGTGAGCCTTTATGTTTTAATACAGTGGGAATATCAGTTGGATTAGTACCATGCTTCAGGTGGATTTCAAAAATGGCTGTGTTAATCAAAATTTGGAGGCCTGCTCTCTCCTCTGGCAGGTATTTGAATCTGTTTATTTTCCCAAAGGAATTTAGGATTTCTTGAAGTTGTGTTTCTTCAAAGCCCATGATGCAGTTCTTAATTTTTCTGGAGAGTGAGGTTGACCAATATATTAAGGTCTATGTAGCAGATGAAATTGTCATCTTGTAGATACTTCTAAAGTTGTTCCTATTGGCCCAATTTGAAAACTCCACCATTATATAATGATCATTAAAGTGAGTTAGTATCCTATGAATTCCTCCCCTATATTTTTTTCCTCATCATAGCACAAAATGCATCAATAGGGAATTTTAGAAGTGAGAAATTAGCATCAATTACTGCCAAGATTAGACTCTTGTCACTTATAGTTCAATAGCGATTTGAAAAGGTTATTAGGGATCGTCTAGTTGAACTGAAAGGTGAGATTTCTGTACTGTTCTTCATTAACTCTGTGGTGAAGTTGTCCACAATTGGATCAAAGTTGGAATGATTATTTGGAGGATCAGTAGTTTATTCCATTAGGTTGATTATCATGAAGTTTGAAGTGTTTACATTCAAATAATCTGTTTTGAGATTTGATTTATTACTTAGCACTATATTAGTGTCAGGTGATTTTCCATTTGCTTTTGTTTGGGGAAATGAACCTATTTTTATTATGTTTGCATATGTTTGTTTCTCTTTTGCATATTTATATTTAGTTGTGGCTGATTCGGCTTGTTTTTATCATTTTTAGATGTGTTAATTGTTTGAGATTCGGTTATGGGAGTTGGATTTCCAAAATTTTTGCTAATTTTTGCTATTCTTGGTGTACTTCCATTTAATGCCTCTGGTGAGAGATTATATTTTCCAGACAAATCATGCAAGGAATTTTGCTCTTTTGAAATGGGAATCTCTTCCGGGTTTAATTTTTTTTTTTTGAGAATATATTTCACCTTGTCCTTTTTGAGAGATGAATATTTTGTTTTTTATTTGTTTGTAGGGTTGGGTGGCTTTTCTTTGAATCAGAATCTGTCTCAGAGTTGTCTTCTGTTTCTGACAAGCCATCCCTATGATGTGAAGTTGCTTTGTCATCATTTTTATGTGTTGACAAATTATGGAGTAACTCTCTGTGGCTTGAGTTACCAATATGTAATTTCATAATGCATTGTTTAATTTGCTTTCCATTTGATTTATGCCTGGAGCTTTCTTCTGGTAGGTCTTTGTCTGTGATTCTTTGCTGCTGCAGTAAGCTGCTTCATTATGGCTGCCATGTTTTTTTTCTCCTTTTTTATTAATAAGTCTCTGAAAGCATTTTAGAAGAATGCTGGCTTTTATTGACACTATCAGGCCCCTCCTCCATGTCATGCCTGAAGCTTCACAGGTGGGTCACTTCTGTTTCATTCATGGTGAGCTGTTTAATTGATGGATAGTTTATGTTTGTTAATATATTTTGGATTGGATTAGGGGTTAAGAGGGGCTTATATGTTTTTTGATTCTGTTGTAGATCTAAATCAGCATCTTGCACCTCATCATCTGTTGGTAAGTCTTCTCTACCTAATAGAGCTGCTTTGTCATCTCTACCGTACATAGGTTTTTTATTTAACTTTACTTTATTATGTATTTTGGATTTTATTTTGGGAAATATTAGAATAATTGATTGAATTTTGGCATATTTTCTATTGTATATTTTGGGATAGAGGTTCTAAACATTCACTCTCCGCTATATCTCTTGAAGTTTGTTCAATCGAAATGCAAATGCTCTGATGCTCTATGTTATGCTTTGGGCTCCAAAATTCTTTGGGTTCTGCTTTGTTCATGGCTGGGTTTTTATTTGATATATCATACGCTTTTATTTCTTTTAATTTATTGACTGTTGATTGAATATTAAAAAAATTATGTTAATCCACAAATTTTATCATGAATTAAATTTATACTAATCAAAAATGACATAATATATATTTTTTGAAATTATAAAACCCCAAAGAATGTAATTAAGTTGAAAAAAATTTAGTTATTGATATTTAAAGTAATAAAAATGGAATAAAAGTTAATATTTCTAATAATCATTTTTATAGTATTTTATAACTTCAAAATTATCATGCACACAACTTAAAACTATTGTCTTTTTAGTTGAATTCATCATAAAATTTCTAAAAATTTGGTATATAATAACACTTATCTAAAGTAATCCGTCACTTGAAAACTTCATAGAATAAAGACATTAGTACTTTTCATTTTTTTCAGTAGTCCTTCAAAATGCATTCCCATACAGGGGTTTGCAATGTATAAGACATTCCTAATAACATCCCTTATAACAAGTAGTTAATATTGATCAAAAATTAGTATAATTTGAATAGTATAATAAAGAACTTCAATACAGTTTGTAATTTATTAAAAAGTACTACTAAAATAGTCACCATATACAAAGTAATAAAATAAATAAAAAGTGATGAAATACTAAATTCATCATAGAGTTATTGATGTACATATGTTTGTAGTTTATATATATACTATCAAAACTGTTACTTTTATGTTAGTTTCAATAGTAATTTTTTTTATCAAATATATATAAAAAAACAATAATTAAAAAATATATAATAAAATAATAAATAAAAAAACATATAATAAAGTAATAATTAAAAAATATGCAGCTTTGAAATTTATATTGCATATAACCGGCCTAAGTTTAATGTACTGTCAAATCATTACTTTTAGCATTTGCATAATGTTACTATTATTAAAATGCAGAAAAGAAATTATAGAAACATCTAAATCAGGTCATTATATTTCTGAAATATATTCATTTTTGTCTCATATCAATTAATTCAAAGATTAAGCTCACATTATAGGAAAAAATGCAGACAATCAGGATCTTTCTTTTTTTATGTTAGTTTTAATCGTATTTTTTATCAATATATATATATATAAAACAATAATTAAACAATATATAATTAAAAAACATAAAATAAAATAATACTTAAAAAAATATAGAAAAATAAAAATACTTACCAATAGGCTCTCATAATGTTTTCTTCAAAATATAACAGAAAAAGTAAAACTTGTTCCCATTATAATTTTATGCTGAACTGTTCTCCAGTAACTAACAAAAAAATGAGAGAAAGACAAAAAAATCAATCTATTTGATTACAAAAATTATCATAAAATTTTTATTTTTTATCCTAGAAAAATAAAATTTATCTTTTTGGAATCTGCAGACAAAGTTGAAAAAGATTATCTAAAAAGTGCATGCATAGCCTGCATAGATTCCTGTTAATCTTAACCTCAACCCGGATGTTTATAATTTGAAATTTTTTGAACGTTTTAAGTGCTCTTAATAATGAATAAGTTAAAGAGTTTTGGCTTGAATTAGTGCTAGAGAGAGATTTATTTTGTTTTTCACTTACTTAGCAAATCTGTATCTGCCTCTCATGGAAGCCGTTCAGTTGAAGTATTCATCTCACAGTTTAGAGAATGTGAGTTTTCTTCATTATCAAAGGTTGGGTTTTTATTTTTTTAATTCTGGGTATTACACTTTTTTGTGGAATATTATGCTTATTGGTTACATTTTGAGACCTTACATGTAGTTTAATATGTTCTGGGGGGGGGTGCTGAAGTTGCTTCACTATTATTTTGTATTTGGTGTTCATATATATCAATGTTATTGGAGACCTCTCCTATATTATGTATCAGGCTCCGCATTTCATTTGATTTTGTTAGATTCTTGGCAGTCTGATTTATTAAACTATTTTCACTATTCTCAATCAAACAATGATTATTGCTATTATTTTGATTTTCTAATTCATGTTGTGAATTTTTATACTTAATTTTTTCAGATCAAACTGATATATCATTATTGTGATTTTTATTTCTAATGTCTAGTGTTGAGTGTAGGTTAATATTTGTTGAAGTATTTTGTGAAATGAATTGTTCAGTTGGAATATTATGAGCCATTTGCTGTAAATTTTCATTTTTTTCATTAGATTGATGAGATCTAAATTGAAATTTATCTTTTGGGGTTTTTGATTCCCCTTTTTGAGGAATTTTTGGTTCAATTTTGAAAAGGCCATGTTCTAGCATGGCTGGATTTTGAGTAATATCATTTTTTTTTAAATTTTAGGAAAACTAGATTTTTACCTTAATCCATGCATTAGGACAAAAATAAAAAACTTCTATCAAATTAGTCTTTGATCACCTTTTCAGTTTTTCTGGTTATTTTCAAATTTACTTGGGACTCTCTTGAACTGGTTCTGACTTTCAAGCTGCCATAAATGGCATAACAATTGCATTCTATTTAGGAGTCAGAATTCAAGAAAAACATTATATTATACAAATCCTTACAAGCACATATCATTAAACAAATCATAGATTAGTTTGCTCCAAGATTAAAATAAAAGTTGCATTAAAAAATAAACATTATTCTAATATCATATTCATAAGGAAAAAAGTTTGCTAGTTTTTATGAAGAATCGACTATACATATTAAATTTCAGCAGCTGTAAGCCACTAAAATTGTTAATCTTGAGCTTCTATTACTGAAGCATGGATTTGTCATAAAGTATGGCTTACGGATATAGGTAAATCTATTCTTGAATTCATTAAAAAGAAGAATCAAGACTGGTTTTCTGACAATGCTCTTATTATTACTGATTTAGTAAAGGAAGTAATGTGGAATTTTTTGCTTTGCAAAAAATAAGTTAAAAGTAGAACTTTTTAAATAGAAATATATCAAAGTAAAAATTAAGCCACTGACAAGAAGGATTAAAAATGAATGCTGGATTAAAATGGCAAAGAAGGTACAAACATTTGTTTATCATGATCATTCTAGGTTTTGATGCATTGAACACAATATATGGACTTGAGGAATGATATTAAAATCTTATTAAATTCCACACTGGCATACTCTTGTATGACAACAATGATAATTTAGCATGTGGAAAAAATATTTTGATCGTCTTCTGAATAATGATACAATAATTGAGATGATATCTTTTAATAATAAATTCATTTTATTTAATTTTTAATTTGGACAAAGATATCTACCTTAGTGAAATTAAAACAGCTCTTTGTAACCTCAAAAATAAAATCTGCAAGTCCTCATAAAATATATGGAGAAATTTTAAATTATGATAATATATTAGTTTTAAAAATGTTGGAATTTTTAGGAATATCTGGACCTATGAAATTATGCCACTTGGTCTTAAGGATGCTTCTATTCTAGTTTTTAGAAACAAAATAAATAGCCAATATATAATTCATTATTTATAAATCAGCATTTATTTTTTATAGCGTCTGTATACAATTGTAATCACATTCATATCGGCTTTTTCAAACCAAATTGTGCAAACGCTTTTTGCGAGTGTTAAATAATAAATGAATACCCTCTGACCCATACAAGATATAGAATTTATGCAGCAATAAAAGGAATCCTCTTTCTACTATAGTAAAGGTACATTCAAAAATTTTTGTTGACTAGGTTGCTTTCAGTTATAGATGAATGGTTACCAAAGACTCAGGGCTGTTTTAGGGAAGCAAGAAGAATTATAGACATGGTTCATGTTGTCAGGCAAATGCAAGAAAAATGTCAGGAGCAAAGGAGTGATTTTTCATATTAATTTATTGATTAGGTAAAGACATTTGATTCAGATAATAGAATAGGTCTACAGCATTGTTTGAAATTTGTTGATTGTCCACCAAAATGTATTAATATTATTCAGCTTCTACTTGATCAATTGAGAGAATATGTGATTGCTATAGGTAGAAAACATGAGACATTTGAAATAAAAACTAATGTTAAACAAGTATGTTTACTTGTCTCAAAAATGTTTTTAATTTTAACTGATTCTTCTTTTGGATTCTGGATTTACAGTATGCCAAAGATTTTTACTAAATTTTTCAGTTTAAAAGATGATTTATATGATGTTCTTAATGTTTTGAATGCTACTAACTATATACAATTTATTTTTTTTATTATGGAAGAGGAACTTGGCCAGCTATCACTGTAATGTAAAGCCATTAGAAAAGTTTCAAATAAATTAAATTAATAACAAACAAAATACAGTCTTCTATTTTAAAAAATAGTCCATCAATGTGAATATATAAAGCAAGTCACATGCAACTTCTTTATAAATCTTGATTTATTATATAAACTATTATAAATTACAATAATACTCCAATATTTTGACTATATTATTTTATACTCTTTCTCAAGGATCAATTAAAAAATACATAAATAAAATAATAAATATAAATACAAATATTCCACAATAATCCAATACATATAACAAATACAAATTACTTTTATCTTAAATCTCTTCTTGCAAACTATCTTAAATTTCTATTACATCAGTTTCTTAAGTATCTTTTGTAGAATAATCTCATAATTATTTAATTATAAATTCCACATTAATTAAATCAACCTATTTTTTTTTCTTCAATTAACAAACTATCCATTAAAGGTTTTTTTTCAATTACATTGATAACCTTTTCATAATATGATCTAATACATTCCAGTGATTTTATTTTAAAATCTTTATGTTTAAATTGATTCATATGTTCATAAACTGCAGGTTTTTTTATCATTTAAATGTTTTAATCTTGTAGCTAATTTATTTTTTGTAGTTTCAACATATGACACTTCCTTATTATCCTTAATTTATTTGGATTACCATTCACTTGGAGGTTGGAGTTTTTTTGGAATACATATTGTAAATATGGGATATTCCAAGAGGAGTTTGTTATATGATTTGGTACTCATCTTATAGCTAAAGACGCCATTCTATGGCACGGTTTTCATGCTAAAACACATAAAAATGCTGTTTCCGCGGCTGACACGTTCGAACGCGCGTTTTCTATAATACAACTTTTTTGTTGTGCTACAGAATGCAGGACACTATGTTGTGTCACAGTACAGCATGTATGTCACTAAGCAGCAATTACATTTTCTGAATTCGCACAGTTTATAAAATAATTACAGCTTGATGAGAGAGTTTGTATTTGAATTGTATTGAAATGTTGTTTTCATTGGTTTTTTTTTTTTATTATTTTAAACTATTGAAATGTTCAGATTTTTTAAAACAATAATTATAAGACTTTTTACAATGTACTGTATTGAACTTTTATTTGGGTAAATGTTAAATATCTATGTTTTTATTGAGTTGCAATTAGGTAATGTGTCAAGTAACGTATTGTTAGTAACATTCCACGAGACAAAGAAGATTCTACCATCTGTATATTTTTGAAGTAAAAAAGAGTGGTATGAAAAAAATATCCAGTAAGAAAAGTCCAAATATACAGGTTTTTTTGTAAATTTAATAAAAAGCAGATATTATAAACATGTTTAATAAGTAAAGAAGACATTTGTATGTGTTTGTTGTTATTTAAAAAAGTTTGAGATTCTTTCTTCTGTCCGAGTACGCTTACGATTTTGAATTTTTTTATTTTAGCATTACAAACAAACAGAACACTAACACTAAAACTAAACCTTACCCTAAACTAACTCTAATACTAACCCTAAACCTAACCCTAAACTAACCCTAAACCTAACCCTAAACTAACCCTAAAACTAACCCTAAATCTAACCATAACAACTTTTACTTTTATTACGATTATTATTTTTTAGTTAAACAACAACAAAAAAAGTCATAACACAAGTAAAAAAATATCCGATAGAAAATTGATAAAAAAAAAAGCCGTAACATAAGTAAAAAAATATCCGATAGAAAATGTATAAAAAAAAGCTGTAACACAATTAAAAAAATATACGATAGAAAAACACGAATCAAATTTTAATGTGTTGATTTTATTTTACATTTATTATTACCATTTAAATTGTATACGTTAATAAAAAATAATATTTATAAAAGGCGATTTTGTTTTGTTTTTATTTTCGCATTACAAAAGCCGAGAGGTATCACATCCACCAAGCAAGCAAGTAGTTGGTTGCAGACGGTTGTGGGTTCACATCCCGGCCGATGCTATGACATATGAAAAAAAAAAAAAAAAGAGCAGAAAAATTATTAAAATCAACGGCCCGTGAATGTTCATATTTTTTAGTTTTAGCGTGAAAACGGCACCATCCAACGGGATCTTTATCTATAATACAAGCACCTATAATTTGAAGTAAAATATGAATCATTATAGACATACTATGGATATATTTATTAATAATTTGAAAAAAACATTTTGTGGACTATTTTTTTTTTTCATATGTCATAGCATCAGCCGGGAAGTGAACCCATGACAACTTTCTGCAAGCAACTGCTTGCTTGCAAGGCAGCTGCACTGATCTCTCAGCTACCAACACTTGACATTTGTTGGTGTGATTAACAAATGGATAAAATGCAAATTGGAAATCATTAAAATAACATTGAATATTAGATTTTTTGAAATGTCTTTGATTAATAATGTAATTCTTAAGTTTATTTGTTTAAAGACATTAGAAATATTTTTGGTGTTAAGTATGCTTTTAAGTGGGAAAGAAAATTGTTAAAAAAATTTATAAATTGGGCATATAAAAGAAAGTTTAAGTTATTAAACAGTGTTAGGGAAATATATAATATATAATAAGAATTAATGAAGAATGTGAATTAAAATGTATTTTTATTAAAAATATGTTGATTTTAAAAAAAAGGATTTTAGAAAGGTATAATAAACATTTTAAGGATTTGTTAGTTAATAAGAATGCTTTTAAAGATAAAAATAACAATAACCTATTAGTTAATATTTCTGGAAATAAAAAAGAATGAAGAGAAAATTTTGTTGTTAATTTAACTGATTGGAGATTTAGCAATAAAGAGATGGATGTATTAAAAGAGGTTTAATATAGGTAGTTATAGTATTAAAAAATAAATTATTGACATAAAGTTGAAAATGCAATTAATTGAAAATAAATATGTTTTAAATAATAATATTAGAATAAGGATTTTTTAATAAATGATTTAAGATTTGGCATAAAAAATTTGGAATATGATTTGAAAAATATCAAGTGTAGTTATTTTAAATAGGGAGAAATATAATAAAAAATGATGAATTTATTAAATGAAGACTGTTTTAAAATGATAAATGGAGATATGAGTATATTAATGAATAAAAAAGTTAATAAAATTTTAACAATTATGGGTGAAAAGTTTTTATAAACCAAATATGTTTAGATTAAAAAGAATGGATATAAAGTGGGCAAAAATTTATGGTTTGCCTAAAATTCATAAACCAGATGCTCCAATGAGGCCAATTATTAGTAGTTATAAAATTTATTATGAAAATATTTTGAAATGGATTAATAGAAAAGTTTTTAAAAGTAATATATATATATTACTTTATAATAATTCTGGACAGTTTAGCTCAGTTGGTAGAGTGTTTGCCTTAAATTTGATATTCAAGAATCTAAAGGTGTGAGTTCAACCTGTAAGCGAATATTGTCATTGTACATATAGGCCAGCAATATCTGAAGAAGAGTGGAGAATAATACTACTCAAAACATTGTGTAATTACTAACCTGTGTTGTCTATTTGTGTGTTATTACTAACCGTTGTTTATATTTGGAAAGTTTAAATAAAGTTTAAAATTTTCAGTACATTCAACATTAATTTATAGATGATGGAAATAGTCCAACATATCACATTTAACAATATACCATCATTACAAACCTTCAGGAAAATATAAATACAAAACATTAGAAGTACAAACACTTTGATAAAAAAACCCACAATTTTAAAAGCATATCTATGCTATCTATAATTTAATTGAATCTTGTTTTATTATGTGATTTTGGTGCTATAGTGTGTAAAGTGACCGATTTTATAATTCAAGATCCTTGGATTATGACTCCACTTTCCCATTTCCACTGCTTGAAATTCTTATAAACTTCCAGGCAATAAGCAATTCGCTTATTTTTTTTTATGTTATCTAAATGAATGTCTGTATATTAATTAATAAACTGAAATGATACACTGAATTACATAGTTTCAAAAGTTTTACTAAATATTTGATTATGAAAAATATATAATTTGTGTGATTTTGTACAATATTCACCCATATATAGTCACAAATAAATAAATATACATGCATAATCAATTGATCAGAAAGTCATATAATATTAAAGCTTTCAATTGGCCTGTTAAACATAAGTTTTATTTAAAAGACATAAGTTTTTCAGTTTTCTGAATTAATAATTAAACCAAAAACATTATACATTATTACATTTTGGGGAAAATAACCGTATATATTTGACAATAATACAAAAAAAAAAAATCGTCAAAAAAAAATTAGATTCATGAGTAAAAACCTTGCAACATTTGTGGAAAAGTGCAGGTTGATAAAATTAATGATAGTAAATTGATATTTTATCTAGTCTTAAAAAATAAACCAAAAAATTTAAATAAGTTTTCTAACAATAAAATTTTTAATGAAATCCTAATTTTAAAGTTTGTTCTTGCACTATTTTTTTTAAAACATAAAGAAGGAATTATTATTTCCTGATCAAATTTTATATTACTTTGGACAACATATCCATTAAATTTGGAAGTCATGATTTACCTTATATGTCATTTAAATGGTCTGTATATTAGTACTTGTATTGGAGTCTTATGGTAAATATTTCTAAATGAATGGAAAATAAAACATATTTTAGTCTTTATTTTTATTAATAGATGGCAGGAGGTATGAGCAATATTTAAAGGTCTATAATTCAATGATAAAAATTGCAAAACTTCTTTTTTACAAAATGGTGGCATTTGCTTATAGTTTATTTGTCAAGTCCAAATCATTATAAAAATAATCTTTTGTTTTCAAAATGTTTTTGATAGTATGAAAGATGTTTTTATTTAATAAATATAAAATATTTTATAATTATATAATATTTTTAAAAGGATTGAAATTTACATTGGTGGTAAGGAAGAAAAAATGCTATTCTAGTTGGCATAAAAAATACGCTTTAATATTTATAATTTTTCCAATTTTTTCATTTTTTTTAGTTATCTTAAAAGTTAATTTTAATATATTTGTTAAAAAATAATTGTATTTTGACAAAAATATTGTTCAAAGTGAAGAAAACATATATGAAAATTAAATTATACAAATGTGACTTCAATATAATTATCATATTTGACCAACAAAAGATAAAAATCAATATAGATTCTAGGTAATAATAAATTATTATTTATAAACTTTCATAACAAAATTAAATTAATCACTTGGCCACAAATTCATTTTTAATTTCATTAAAATAAAAAAAAAAAGATTTGTACTGTACACAAATATTATAAAAAATTATACGGTCCTAACTCCCAACATTCACTACTGGTAATCTTTTGTTTCATACATGTACATAGACAATCTTTAGAATGATTTATACTTGATAAATATTCTGTTTTGATTGTAAATCTTTGCTGAATTATAATCAATTAAGAAAAAAATAATTAAATTTGAGCTCTTAATAAATATAGATGGCTTGATTATGTTTACCAATACTCTCATACTATAACAATAGGGGGGGGGCAGGATTTTGACTTATTATAATAAAGAATAATTTGAATATAAAATAGCTTCATAAATGTAACTCCACTTTGAATTTAAAACATAAAACACTGTGATAATATTAGTAACTATAAATCCCATGTCTAAGAGTTTTTAGAAGAATTAGGAAAAAAAACTTATGTGAGATGTTAAAAAGATTTCTGGAATGATGTGAAGGAAAAAAAAAACATATATTAAAAGTAATAAAGTTAATTCAGAGAGAAATTCATCATGAAATAAATACAGTAATAGTCAATCATCATCATTAGCAGCAGCCATTCTCAAATGAATATACCCAATCCAACTCCATGAGAAAATATAAAATAAACAATACTAATAAATTAGAGGTAAGTTTCGTAATGACTATGAATCATAAAACAAACACTAAAGATTGCTAAAAAGATACATTCTGATCCCAACTGAAATGCCAACACCATATAATATTGTAATTACAGATAATGATTACATCATTTCTTAGTAATAAGAAATTACATCATTTTTCATTTATCTGTAGAATCCATCATATGTTAAGAATACCCATAAAAATAATTGATATATAGTGGTACAGGCATGTTTGTCAGAAGATTTATTAGTGTCCTTTGAATTCTTTCAGTATTATCTGACTTTATTGGTCATCTAATGTTAAGCAGAATAACTTCTGTTTATAATTTCTACTTGATATCTGACAATCCATTATAAGGTTTGAATCTTTGTTAAATAATTTTCTGCATAATTTTATTGGTATGTGTATGAGAAAGACTGTAACAACTTTTCACATTATAAGAAAACTCCTTTTTTTGGTATTGGGGCCTATAAATTGATTTCATTCAAACTATAAGACCTTGAAAAGTCTTTCTTATTAATGAATTTATGCTTTAAAAATATTATTGTCTTGCACTGGTGGTTGAGAGGTCAGCGCGACTGCCTTGAATTTGCAGGCAGTTGCCCGGGTTGCGGGTTCGCGTCCCGGCCGATGCTATGACACTTAAAAAAAAATTTAAGTGTCATTATTTTTTGCAATGATCTCAATGCTAATCAAATAATGTCTTCCATTATTAAAGCTTCTCTGTGTATTCCATCAAAACTGCTTTAAATTTACATAGATGTGAAATAGACGCACATATATATATATTTGCATGCTTTTTCTCTTTTTATGTTGCTTTCGTTGGAGTTCGTTTTGAATATGTTCGCGTTATTTTTAATATTAAACTGTTAATATATTCTTACTATCATCATTATTATTTTCTTTTTTTAAAAAAAAAGTTTTTTTCTATCTTTTTCCCCCCATCCTTCTTCTTCTCTTTGTTATATTATTTTAGGTATATGGAAAAGAAATTGATGTTAGTAATGGCATTTTAAACTCAAGGGAAATGTTATTGCTATTTGCTCATAAAAAATAAAAAAAAAGATTCTAGTTCTAGGATTAGTTCTATTTTCATCATTATTGAATACCTGGGGGAGCTTTAATAAACAATAAAACGAATTTAAAATTGCAAAAAAAAAAACAAAAAAAACAATGTAATCCCTCCAATGTTAATAATATTATATTCCTATAAAAAATCCTTGATGTTGTTTTATGTTTATACTTTAAGCTTTATTGTAATCTACAAACAAATAACTATACAAGCAATGCGTTTTGTTACTATCTTAATATAACGAAAAAAATTTCAGGTTGATTTTTTAAAAAAAAAAAAAAAAGTTAATGCTGCTAAATAATTTTATTCTTATAACTGAATCTATTAATAGTACTACTAATTACATGAAGATTGGTTTTAAAACTAAAAAAAAAAAGAAACTAATGATTTGTTTATTTAGCGTGATGTTTTTTTTCTATTTTGTTCAACTATTAATAAAATATAATATCAGAAGTAGATTTATTAATAGTGACTTTATTATCTTTCAATTCTTCCATTACTGTCATAGGATTCATAGTCATTAATTATCTTGTTCATGGTTTGTGTTTGCCTGCATGTATATAGATTGGTAGCTATTAAGTTTCATTTATGAAGCAAATGAGCGTAGCGATTGTGGGTTATCCTGAATCTGTTGAAACTCCAATTGTCTCTAAGAAGATGTAATCCATCTGGCTTCTGGAAAAATAAATCTGTTTAGAATATCATAAGAATTTCATTTTTTATACTATTAGTTTTCAATATAGATTAGCGAGAGGTCAGCGCAGCCGTCTTGCAAGCAAGCAGTTGGTTGCAGACGGTTGTTGCGGGTTCGCCTCCCGGCCGATGCTATGACATACGAAAGGAATATAGATTTGAATAGCCAAAAAGGAGATCTTGAGTTATTGGTAAACAAGCTGCTTAATATTTTTTTTCACACAATTTCTGAGGCAACCTTTTTTCTGACATCTCAGAGGAATCAGTAAAAGAATAACTAATCATTAAGATCTTTTTATAATGATGTAAGGGCCTAATAAAGTTTCTGATGTGAATAAGTTAAAAGGATAGTCAGCATTAGCAAATTACAAATGACGATGATTGCGTGTTATTACTTGTTTATTGAACTCTCTTGAATTGCCACTCTATTTAATTTCAGGCCTAAAACTTTTATCACTATAGGATTTGTAACTATATTAAATTATTGATATTTGGGGTTATTTTCTGCAATAATGTCTTACAAGGGTTCCACTCTTCATTATATGGTGTGAATCAAAAATGAATTGTTAAAAAGATAAAATAATGGATAAATATTACCATTACTACTGCTTAATCATAGGAATCTATTGCTCTTAACAATGAACAATGATTTTATGATGCTAAGCATTAAATATGCTTTCAAATCCTCTCCATATTCTACAATTATATTTAATTACTAGATTTATAAAATTATAAACTGAGAAAAAAAATTAGTTTTTGTAAATATATTTGGTGCGCTTCAGAGATTTTTAATTTTTATGTGATCTGTATGTTCACACATCAATGAGACTTTATAGATAAAAATTTTTAAACATTTTGGTCATTTTCTGTTTTGTCTTTTTTCATGTGTCATAGCATTGGCAAAGAGAACCCGCTAACCTGGGACAACTGCTTGTAAGGCAACTGTGCTGATTACTTGACTACCAATGCTTGACTTTTTGTTCACTTTACATACAGGAATTTCATTTTTCTTTTATGTCCTAGCAGAGTGTTTTTTTGCCTTTTCTTTTTTATTTTTTTCATTATTTTCAGTATTACTAACTTTTTGTTTCTATGAGTCTGAAAGCATTGCATCTGTCAGAACATAGTCATTTTTATTTCAGTTAGCATTTTAACTTTACCATTGTTTAAAAAATTATTTAATCCTATAAACATTTTTACAATGATTAATATCATTGTATAATCAAGATATAGACTTGAGTTTTTTTATATTGTGAAAAATATTTATCAAAATGCATCAACAGTGATTAGATTAATGATACTAAGATTATCACTGAGAAGAGGTACAATGACAGTATGATTCCCTCTTTTTTTTATAGCAGTTTTACAAGAAGCATTTTGTGAAATTATAATGGGGAGTAAAAATAAATGGATATTATTGAAGTCATCTAGTTTTGCAGTTCAGAGTTTAGGAAATGAAGTAACAAAATAGGACTAAAGATAAATTCTAAAAAGACTAAAGTAAGGTTCAATAGATTTTCTCAGAAAAAGAAAATATAGATTGATAATCATGAATTAGAAGAAGTTAACAACAACAAATATCTTGGGAACAAGTACATATATGTTGGTCACATTATAAATACAAATGATATTATAATAGGTGAAATTAATCTTAGAAATGAACTTGATAGAAACAACTTAATTTTAAAGGAAAATATATTTTTGCATTGAAAAAGAAAACTTTCATTAGAAATATTTTAACATTTTTTATTATGGATCTGAGATATGCACACTTAACTGAAGAACAATTCAGAGACTTTATGCCATTCAATGAAGAATAGAAAGATGAATGTTAGCATAATAAAAGGAGAATGAAAATGAAATACATGGGTGAGAGAGTAAACAGATATCACTGATATCATTGAAATTATTAAGAAATTGAAGAGAGTTGGGGCAGAATTATTGTTAGTAAAGGTGATAATATATGGACAAATGAAGTCTTAAACTGTACAAGAGACTATATATTAGCTAAAAGAGACCACAAATGAAATGATTGGATGAAATAAGCAATTTGCTGGTGTTTCTGTCAAGATAAATAGTAGGAATTGGAGAAACTGGATTAAACTTGGAAAAAATCTTTATTCTGCAATAGTGAAAATAATGATATTGATATAATCATTTAGAATAAATATTTTAATATTTTTTTAAATTCAGCCAACATTCACCAAATGACAGTGAGTCACAAATAAATTATAAAATAATAATTTCCAAAATAAGAATAAATGACAAGCAGTGTATGGAGGAACAGGCAATGGTTGAAAGTGATGTTGTTATTGCTAAGTGAATGACACAAAACACACAAAATAAATGAATTCATTCAATAATCTTTTAAGGAACATTTCATGGGGAAAAAATTCTAAAGTAAATAATTTAAACAGAAATTACAGTCTAATTTTAATAGAACAATTATTTAGATGTATAGATTGTTATAAATAAACAATCCTGATATCACTCTCTTTCTTGAAATATGTTTTTTATGGTGATACTAATAAGACTTTGAATAGTCTTCGATTTTGAGAATAAAATATTTTAGTAAAAATATTTAAAATAATAATGAAATGTCATTACCGTTTACTTTTCAATAAAGTAGTATTACTAATAAATAAATATATATTCCATTTGATGCAATATAATTAAAAATAAATACTAGATCATATCAAACAATTTTATGAAAGAAAAATACAATGGTAAAGTGTAGCAAATGTTAACACTGGGATCTTTAACATTTACAAGACTTTAACATGCTGTTTAAGTAAAATTGTTGCACTTAGTTTGATAATTACTTCTAATTAAATATATTTGATATTTTTATTTAATGCTATTATACAAAATTATTATTATTATTATTATTATTATTATTATTATTATTATTATTATTATTATTATTATTATTATTATTATTATTATGATGATGATGATGATGATGATGATGTTTCAAAGCAAAACTTTATTGAGTCTAAAAAGTTACAGAGTCACATCTAGTAATATATTGATTTTTTACAAATGAAAAACAAATTACAACTTTCAGTATATAAGTCTTTATCTTTTCTGCATACTTTTTTTTTCTTCTTGTTTTTAAATTTGGTCTTCTATTTAGTTCAGTTTATGCTTGCATTTTTTTTAAAGTTGGAAAAAATGCTGATGTTCAAAATGTCATCATCTATCTTATTGGCCTTTATATTTCATAGACTGGATCTTTGTTTCAAGTGTGACCATGTGGCTGCAAATATATCTGGTTGAGCTAGGATGCTGTCTCTTTTTCTTAACAGTTCTAGTTTTATTGAATATGTTGCTGGGTGGCGTCGAGGGTTATTGGCAAGTGCAAAAGTGCATCTGGTGCACCAGTAGGCATAAAGGCTGTATGTTGCTGCATGAATAGCAGGGTTGTTGCCTTTTTTAAACGTATTTATTATTTCATCAATTGAAATGATAGCCTTTCTGTATGTGGTAAACATTGTGCGACGTATTGTTTCTAAGGCACTGCAGGAATGAAGAAAATGATCTTGTGTCTCTATAGCCCGCACATGGGGTCTATATTTGTGTAGAATCTACGAAATCTAAGGAAATGGGTTGTGGGTAGAGCATTAAGATTAAGCTTAAGTAGAAAATCAAATAATTTTGGTTCTAATGACCATTTTCTGAATTGTTGCAGTAGTTGCCTGTTGTCTATTCCAAAAACTGATGGTTGTAGATTAGGTGTCTGGTTTGGATATAGTATATTATAAATGTCTTAGTATGTATACTTGTTGTCATTATTGAGTGATATTTTGTTGTATATTGGCTTGAGTTCTTCAATCAGTGTGGATAGATATCCATATGAAGGGGGTGGTCTGTCTGTGGGTATTATACTGATTACACACTCCAGGTCGGGAAATCTTTTATGGTTGCTGTTATTAGATTTACTGATTTCTGCATGTAAAAAACATTGATTGTATGGAGTCCAAGTCCATTGCTATGTGGTGGTCTGCTCAGATTTTTTAAAGATATTGCCACTGTCTTTCTCTTCCATATTAGTTTGTTACAGATTGATGAGATTTTAGATATGAATGTTTTTGCAAATTTGATTATAGGTGTATAGTATGTAATTTTTGTAATTATAAGTTGATTAAATAGTGCTACCTTTGCATATATTGACAGGTATGACTTTTCAAGTGAGGCTGTGATTTTTTCAGCATCTTTTTTTAATTTATTTTGAATTTTTTGCTTCATTCCATTGGTTCCAAGGTAGAATGGGAAACCAAGGAAAGCAGATGGTTTACCATTAAACATCTCTGTACAGTGCTTGCCTGTGTATATTGACCATGCAGCAGTTTTATTTGTGTTAATTTTTAAATTAAAATTTGAGGTATAATTCTTGATTATCTCTTGTAATATAGGGAGGTTCTTTTTAGAGGGAAGGAAAACAGTTACATCATCCATATAGGCTATGCATGATATATTTAAAGCAGTGTTTGGAATTTGAATGCCTTTTATTTTTTTCTGTATCTCTATTAATAGAGGATTTATATATTTTGTAAAGAGCAAGGCACTTAGAGGGGATTCTTGTGGGATGGATTGACTCAGTCTGAAGGCTGGTGATTTTTTTCCATTCAATGTGATGTGAATTTCATGGCTGAGTAGCAGATTGGCTATTTTATATAGTAGGGATGGTGGTGTTGTTGTTTTTTTCAGCACGTCTAATAATTTGGCTATAGGCACTGAGTCAAAAGCTGCCTCAATGTCTAGTTGAACTATAATTGGTGCATATTTCTTTCTTTTTTTTACTACTTCGATAATTGTTTTGTACATTAAGGCACCCTGGCCAATGGATGATCCTTTTTTGGCATATTGTGCTGATGATAACACAGGGAGTATGTGTTGTTCTATTTTTTCCTTTATCACTCTTTCAAGAATTTTTATTCCTAAAGGTCCCATTGAAATTGGTCGTAGATTAGATAAAGATGATATTGCTGTTGGTTTTTTGTTAAATGGAACCATTGCAATTGGGTATAGACTTTGTATGTTGTAAATTTTTTGGGATATGTAATAGGCTAGATCGCACAGGTATTTTGATGTGAAGTGACTAAGATGTTTGAACACAAATTTGGGGATTCCTTGTGGTCCTGGGTGACATGTGTTTGTTATTGTTGCAAGTTGAAATGCAATGTCAGTTGTTGTTATTGGTGTGTCTGTTTCAGGGTCTCCAAATATATCTTCATTTGGTATGTACACTCTCTGTTTTTGCAGTTTTTTTTAAAGTGTTGATATATTGGGTTTATCATGTTATGTCCAGCTGTTATAGAGCCATCTATTTCAAGTGCCATAGGCACTCTGACTGTGGATGGGTATCCCAATGCCCAACATATGTATGCTCTGGTCCAAGTATGTTGTTGTGGTATTGCATATTTTTTTTTTTTTTTTTTTTTTTTTTTTTGTACATTTCTGTAAGTTTTTTAATTTGTGTTTGATTATCTGTAGTTGGTCTGGAAATGTTGTTTTATGTGTTCATCTGCCAATGCTAATAATCTGGTGGGGGGTGTTGAGTTGCAGGTAATATGATTGATGTTGAAAGAAAGTATATTGGTGAATGCTATATACTTTTGTACTGGATCGAGTGACATGTTTTGAAGTTTTTGGAGCATTATATATGTTTCTGAATATAAGAATTCAGTTGTTTGTGCTGGAAGAAGTATTCGCATAGTCTTTTGGAGGGCTATTGTTGTATTTTGTATTTTTGTTAGGTGACAGCAGGCAGATTCAAGATGATGGACTTGGTGAGTAGAAACACAAACCAATAAGTGACATATCTATTTTATTAAAAGATATTGAGTTTGAGGGGAAAACCCTCAGCACTCATAAGTGGGGTTATTTGATGGATCCATTTGGTGACAAAAGTTTGGTAGGTCATGTTGAAATCTCCCAGGAGTATTATGGGATTTGGTGTTGCTGTAAGCATTGAATTTATTGTTGCTATTATTCTGGAGATGATGACAGGGCCTGGTGGTATATATACAAATACTAGGTTAAGTGTGATATTTTTATGATGGAGTGTTAATATGATAAGATTAGAGTCAATTTTTGGTGGGGGTGGGGGAATAATTGCCTGTGCCACCTGATGGTGAGATGTTGCCTTGAGCAAAACTTTAATATTTTGATGAATCAATTTGAGAGCTGCTGTATATTTTTGTTTCCAAAAGCCCAAGTATGTGTGGTTGTGTTGTATGTAACCATTTTTTGAGATCAAAAAGTTTTTTGGTGGCATTTAAGCCTCTAATGTTGAGAGATCCAATTTTTATCTTCATGTTTTAAATAATTTTTTAACAGGGTATTGATTTTTATTTTATTTTTAATACTAAATGTTTGTTTATATTGCAGTAGATGGATGCTGATACATATTTAAGACATTGTTGGGTTTATTATCAGTTTTCTTTCATTTAATATTGCTTCAGACTCTATACAGGCAATTTGTGATGAAACCGAACAGGTGTCCATTTGTTGTTGGCTTACATCCATTTCTATTTCATCAATTTCTAAATTGTATATGTCTGATGAGTTGTGCTTTTGGTCTGTTTTTTTTTTCCTTTTTGGATTCATGATTTTTTGGTGGTCGACCTGGCTTTCTTTTTCCCTCTGGTGTATTCTCTTGAATAGGTGGAAGAGGGGTTTCTATTGCATCCATTATGTTTGATGCAGTTTTGTTTATAATTGTAGTTTTTTTTATTATTGGTATCTTTATATTATCTGGATTTATATTTTCATTATATAACTGTGTGTGTTTACTTTCTGTTTGTTGATTTTTACTTGGTACACATTTTGTTTTATTGAGATGCTGATCCTGTGATGTAATTGCTGTATTTTGTGTTGTGGTTTCTTGAGAATTATTTTCGTTTGAATCTTGGATTTCTGTGTTAGTTTTTGTGTTATTATTTTTTGGTTGGTCTTTGGGATAGGCAATTCTGCTCCATTATTATTTTTGTTTGTGGGTGTTTGAACCTGTTTTTTTCCGGTTTCTATTATTGGGTTGCCAATGGATGTAGTGTTATTATAAATTTTATTTTCATCACTGGGTTGTTCTGGGGAGATGATTTTAGTTTCTTCACAGTGATTGCTTTTTGTGTTATCGCACTGAGTTGCTAGGTGTCCTCTCTGTCCACAGCCAAAACAATGTGGCTTTAGACCTCATGTGAAGAGACAGTGTCGCTTCTTGATCTGTAATCTGTGTTGGAATCGTTGAGGCATCTACGTTTTTATGTAGTTTTATTTTAAATTCAAAACGATTACTACATATCGGTATAGGTGTGCTTTTAAATATATAGGCTGTTAGGGCATTACTTTTCCAAACGGGTTTATCATTTTTGAAAATCTTGTACGTTGTATTTAAGATAATTATTTTTAAGCACTCCAGTAATTATATTTTTCCGGTTTCATCTATAATTACGAGGCGTAATTATCAAATGCTAAAATAGTGGATTGAAACGTTCTTTTTGCTGCTGAGTATAAAAATCAATGGTTATATATCGAGAATTTGGATGGTCGGCGATACAAGAGATTGTTTCCCATAGTGCATTTTGCGTGATTGCTTCATATAATAAAGCTTTTGGGAAACGATATAATGAGCATTGATTATCGGTTACTGCGAGTACTAACGAAGTTGGTGAAAAAAACCTGCGAAATGTTTCAAATAACATATGAGGCACCATATTACTGAAACGGTCAGTCACATTTTCAAGCGTTTCTTTTGTCCAGATTGCGGCTGGGGGTTGATTTTCCTCTCGAGTGTTTAGATCAAAATTTTTTATATAATTTGTGTTTGTTCTACGGAAACGCGGTATTTGAGTTGGTGCTGTAGTATTGCTATTACTTTTAAGTACTTTTGCATATGAAATAGGCGATGTTGAAACTAACGTGTTGTCAATTTCGTATTGGTGCTTAATTCGCCACGCTTGACTGGGCGTAGTCATGATTTATTCTGACTCAAGTCAGATTTTTTTATTTTAAAAAAAAGATATTAAAACACACCGATATTTTTCAAAAAACACTATTAATCTATTATATAATTCGATTTTTCCTGTATTATGTTTGTTTTGCGAATAACAAGTTGGAACAAAAGTAAAAAATAAATACTTCCATCGGAGAACTTAAGGATTGCTTCTTACCTCAGCAGAGATATGCTGCGGTATTACTATTATTATTATTATTATTATTATTATTATTATTATTATTATTATTATTATTATTATTATTATTATTATTATTATTATTATTATTATTATTATTATTATTGTTTATGTAGTCTTTTTAGACTGCAGGCCAAATAATTATTTTTTACATAATTTTTATTACTGTACTAAACATTTTAATTGTAAAATGCATGCATGTAAATAATTAAAATTTAATAGTATCAATAAACAATTGAATGGTTTGATGCTTGGGAGTTCATTTGACATTTGAGCACCTGAAGTAACATGGCCAAAATGCAATTGTATATTTTTAGCTCTAAAACCTGCCACTTTACCTCTGCACTAAATCTTGCAGGGAAAAATAGCATTAATTATATGTTGCATCCCCCCCCCCCCCAAAAAAAAACATTTTTTTAAAATTTTACATTGTTACTATAATGTAAATGCTGTAATTCTTCAAGAGTCTTCTACTCGAAGTACAAATATCAATAAATTGTACATCACCAGAACACATTTTTTTAATGCCATATAACATTCTACATCTCACAGTATCAATCACTAAGCAAACAAAAATGATAATGTTTTTGTCTATAATCTAAACTATTGTCTAGGAAATTAATTTATATATTGATAATTGTGGAAATATAATTCCATTGCATGTGAATATTTTCACTATCTGCTTTAAAATGATTCAATTAATATTCTCAAAGTCGAATTATCTTAATTATCAAGTGAAAATTAAATGTGTCCATTTAAATAAGGTTGAAATTATATATTTATTTGTCATTTTATTATAGGTTTGTTGTTAAAATATATTTATATACTTTTTAAAATTATTTAATATAAAAGTTGTGATGAATATGTGTAATTTATTAAGGTTTTTGCATTTGTAAAAAAAAAAAAAATTGAAAAAGTTTCCATATTATGAAATATCAATATTAACACTGAAACGGTCAGTTTCATCCATCTGCCCATTTCACTTATTTTACCCACCCATCTATCCATATGCCAGGTTTAAACCCTCTCAGAGTACCCATTTAAATAACATTAAATTATTATATGTGCGGAATTACGTATATATATATGCGAATGGTATGTCTGTAATTTAATAGTATATGTATAGATTACAGATATGTATTCATTTTATAAATATTTCTAATTTAAGAAATATTTTAGTTTAAATTATTGTTATGTTATTTAAGAAATATTATATATTCAATTTATAAATATTTCTGATTTAAGAAATTCATTTGATAGATATTTCTAGTTAAGAAATATTTTAGTTAAATTATTTAGTCAACTTTATTGTTTTATTATTGAAATCGTATACGTATATTTCCTGTTATTCTACACGTATGGTTATAAAATTAGTCTTCTACTAATTATAAAGATAATTTCATCAAAATAACATTTGATCTCGTAAACAGATTTTAAAGTAGGTCACGCATTGATCCTAAAATAGCGTGGACTTTATTTGGTAAATATAAAATGTTAATAGCCAAATAGGCAGGAAAACAAAATCTAAATTACTTGTTAGAATTAAAAATGTGTTTCTAAAATAAATGAGTTTTTCTGCTGGTTTGTAACTATTAAACATGATTTGGTAAAATAAATAATTGGTCTTTTCAGCTACATTCAAGCTCATAAAAATTAACAGGTGGACAAAGTTTAAAAAGTATAAATACTTAAAGTTTTGTTGCCAAGATATAGATCATATATATAATAATTGAGTGTAAGCTGAACCCACGTCGGTTTTGCCTTCAAAATGATCAAGTAGGATGGCGACAGATCACCTCTCGGCCCTTAGCCAGAGAATGGAGAACTTTGGTCCAATGAAACCTAATCCCATAACCAGCAAAAGTAGCTGTGGAAAGTCTCTATTAACTTTAAATCATCATCAAAAGTGCCATCTTAATATTCTCCCAAGTGCTCCAAAATTAACTGAATGGTAAATTTTCTCTCAGAGCTCTGTTTATAAACTGTGACTTTTGTTTCTTTCTTTTAAAAGCTAGCTATTTATTAAATCTGCCTTTCCCAAACACCTTTACTAAAATCTACAAAGAAGGCCGTTAAATGCTAAATCTTGCCTGATTGTAAAACTTGAATTCTTTTTTAAAATGTAAAACTCGAATTCTCTTTTAAAATGTAAAACTCTAATAATCTATTTTAAATGTATAATTTCTTGTGGTCTGTTTATGCCTATTTCTAAATCTATTCGATTTATTCTATGATTTTATCATTTTAATATTATATGTATTTAATATGCCAAATGACTCGAAACTGCAAGTATATAATAAATACTAAATAATTGAATTATTCTTTTTCTTTATCACTCGCTGTTTTGAGATCATATTGTTACTTTACTGATTAAGTTTTGGGTATTAATATTACAATAATCAGTTATCTAGTTAAAATTGTAGTTTGCTAATTCTAGTTATCAATTATAACTATTTATATATGTAACTCATATGTCATAAGAACTAGCCATAGAGATATTCTCAAAGCATATTTTAATGTTTTATTCATAATCACCCCGCAAATATGCTTTGCCATCCTTAGATTTATATATGTTGAGATGCAGGTGATAATGTTAAACTAGGTTACTAATTAATTTAGTCCCTAAATAGTATATTTAAAATACTAAATTTGAGAACTGGATTGTATAGATATGCAAATAGACGCTATCTAATTTTAAGGCACGGTAATATAATTTTACGCATTTGCATTATATATATGTATAAGTTGCGGATGTGTCATTACAAGGTACGCAATGTACACTTATCTGCTTGCTGCATGATTCTTGATGATGTGCTAGTGGAGGCCACACTCATCCACTTTAGTTCGGGTTCAAGAACACTTTTAGAACTAGGGCACAAGGACCTAGATGATTCATAATGCTTATCTGACTCCCCTGAACTACTAATGTTCCTATTCGTGGCAAGTTGAGCCATTTTAGGGCAAACCGAGCATTCGATGCTGAAGCCCGTGAATAATGAACCATTCACACCTTTGAGCTTTATTAATATTTTAATATGTGCCATAGAGGATATAGGTAAACCTATCATAAGCCAATTTTCTCTCCTTTTATATTAAATGCTTATCTAGCATTAGAGTATATGCTAATCTAGGTTAACACGCTAACCTGCATATCTCTGAGCTTAATTACATGCTCGATTTAACTTTGTATAGATAGATGCCATAGGAGCGCTATCAAGTTAGTTATATAACTTTGACTGTAAAGTTCCGTATGATCTATCAGACTACATGAGAGCTAGAAATTTGGCATATTAATAATATAGGCATAAACTCCAATACTGCACTACACTTTATTAAATGCTTATTATGAGATAGGTAACATTAATCTCATTAGTTATCTAATGCCTGCGAGCTTTATATCTCACGTTCCCATTATATAATTTTGTATGTTTTGATTTATTATTTGTTATTGTTTTATTAAATTAATAATATTTAAAATTATAACTCCTTTTCATAATTTTATTGTCCGTGAGTTCATTTTATTTGATTTATTAATTTGTTATTGTTTTATTAAATTAATAATATTTAAAATTATAACTCGTTTTCATAATTTTATTGTCCGTGAGTTCGTTTTATCCAACTCTAGATTTAATTGCACATACACCACTTCATATATATGTAGATCAGTCTGTTAAGTTCTATAATTAATTACTTAGCCATAAGTGTATATGTCTGACCAAATCAGTGATAAACTAGTTAATTTATGAGTCTCTTCTTCCATCGGGGGTGACTGCCGGACCGAGGGTAAATTGAGTGTCTGTGTACATTGAGAAATGTCATCCATAGGGTATTAGATCATTGAGCAGAGGTGAAAGGATTGAATGTTGGTCGGATTCTGGTTCCCAGTATTCGGATTTGATCAGCTTTAGTGTATTTTGCCTGTGTTCTAGATTTTGTTACATGGAGGGACAGTTCTTACAGTTACAACACAATGTATATTACCCCCAAAATTGTGAATAAAATAGTAGGCATTTTTTTTGTGATAAAAATATATTTACATCCAAAAAAATTACATTTTTTTTAAAAAAAATTTACATAATAATAATAATATGAATCAAGATATTTGAGAAACTCATTGTTTATTTAGTTAACAACATAATTTATAAATAAATAATTTTAACAAAGTAACATTGTATCTTAAATTAAAGTTATAATTTACAACCAGCTTAATATATAAAAAAGAAATTACCTTTCTGGAAAATCTCTTTTGCCATCATCACATCTCCTTAGTAGATTTAAGCAATGTGCACGTTTGCAAATTAATAGCTGTAATTCTTATATATATATATATATAATAAAATATGTAAGTCATAAGACTTAATTGAAAATCGAAAACCTGCATTATAAAATTTAAATTAAATCCATTATATTAAACAGGAGTATATGAATAGATGTACACATTCAAGTACATGCAGATATATTATACATGCATAAACACATATGTATGCACCTACACACATAAGTACATGCACATGTGAATGAAAATACAAGCAATAGTTTGAAATAATAGTAATAATAATAATAATAATAATAATAATAATAATAATAATAATAATAATAATAATAATAATAATAATAATAATAATAATAATAATAATAATAATAATAATAATAATAATAATAATAATAATTTATTATTATTATTATTATTGTTGTTGTTGTTGCTGCTTTTGCTGTTGCTGCTGCTGCTACTACTACTACCACTACCACTATTAGCGTTTAAAAGGACTTTATTGAATATAACAAGAAAAGGGTTACATTAATAACTATTTTACCACATGCAGATAAATTGAAGTTAATATAAGCAAATTGAAAATTGTAATTGGGGGGTGGGCAACAAAAGCAAGGGATATGCATGTGGTTTACAAATTTGAGTTCACACTTTTTTACATATACATCCAATCAGTTTTACACACTGACAATGCTCTTGGTTTTCTCTTTTATTAGTCTCTTTTCATGCTATAGTTTTGAGCATTGTTGCAATATGGATCAAATGGCTGTGTACATCTCTTGGGATGTGATTTTTTCAAATCTTAAGTGGAGTAGTTCCATTTTGTTCCAGAATGTATTTGGATGTCTTCTTGGATTATTGTTATACATGAAGGAGCATCTTCTACACCATAGTGAAAATAGTGTAAAAGTACTTGCATGAATATGTGGGTAGCTACCTTTCACAAATGATTGTAAGAGAGTTTGAAAGTCACAATTACTTTGTTTGTACAATGATGGTATGGATGAGTGAATATTATCAAATGCAGTGCAGGTAAAAAGTAAGTGTTCTTGAGTCTTTTCAAAACAATATTCTCTGATTATTATTATCATTATCATAATCCTCCTCCTCTTCTTTTTCTAAGATAAAGTTTATTTGTCTTAGAGAGTTACAAGAGTTTTACATAGCTTAGATTGCTGGGTTTACATGGGCAATCTGTAGTTGTAGGTTTACATATATAAAAAATGATTTATTGGTTTACAAAGGATTGCAGGAATTTTTACATCCTGTGGATTAGCTACAAGTTGCTGTAGATGTAGGTTTACATTTGTAAAAGTTGATTTATTGATTTACATGAGATTACAAGAATTTTTTCATGCTTTGTATTAGTTACAAGAGTTTTACATGACATGGCATGGATTGCTGTGGTTACATGGGCAATCTTACTTCTGGGTTTATGTATGTACAAGTTGATTTATTTATTTACAGAAGATTACAGGAATTTTTATATGCTGTGGATTAATTACAAGGATTTTACATAACTTGTATTGCCTTGGCTACATGGGCAATCTATAGGTGTATGTTTACATATATAAAAGTTATTTTGTTGATTTACACAAGATTACATAAATTTTACATGCTCTGGACTGATGTATCTACAGATGCAAACCAGTTTTAATTTTATGTGGTTGGATGACTAGAATTTCCATGGTAGTGTGGCAATTGTCTGTGACATCCTCACTGATATGACATCAGTGTGTTATTTTTGTTTTTTTAGGGTGCTGGATCTTCTTTGGGTGACCAGATTTTTTTATTGGTTTCATTAGCAAAGTGGGTTGGAGAGGGTATTGGTATGGATGGAAGACATGGCGGGATTGCTTTTGTAAATGGTACAAACCCATCATGCCTGCTTTCTAGTGCATTTGAATAGATGAGTGTTCCAGAAGGGGGAGGGTGACAGCTATGTTAGAATTGTTTGCAATTGTTAAGTTGGAGTTTGTGGTAGGTTAGTTAGAATCTGGGTTTATCTGAGTGTTAAAGGAAGAGGCTGAGTAATGCTTTTGATAAGTTTAAGTGTGAGATCCATGAGTAGAGGGTCCTCATTTCCTGAGGGAGGGCTGCTGGCACATTTATGTTAGAACTAGTTGCTATTATTGAGTTGGAGTTTGTGATAGGTTGGTCACCCTCTGGGTCAGGTTGTGTTAGAGGTAGAGGCTGAGTGAGGCTTTTGATGTGATTTAAGTATGAAATCCATGGTTAAAGGTCCAGACATTGGAAGATGGTAAATCTGGATAGGTAGTTAGGCTCAGAATTGTTATTAAAAGTGACTCATGTTTTTTGAAATTATCTACTAACTTGACGTTAATTGAAGATTTGAATGAAAAATTTAACACAAAATTGAAAAGAAGTTATCAACTGATTGGAAATTAAAAAAAGTACATAAAGTTAGGATTTTTTTTTCCTAACCTAAAGTTTTGACATTTTATAAGTATAAACAGCCAGAGCTTATTAACTTGGTTGTGAACAAATAAATTAATTGCTGGGAACTTGAAATCAAATTTTTATTACTAAACAAAGATTAGAGTTTGCTACAATAACATTAAAAATAAACATTTGGTTGAATGACATTTGGACTTTGAAACTCTGCACTGGCATTATTGGATACTGGTCATCAGATAGCTTCTTTTAAAAAAAATATCGTTAGGTAACTTGATTTTAATTGGAAGTTTGAATAAAAAATATAACTCAAAATTGGAAGTAAGTAATCAATTGATTAAAGATATATTATTATCTTGCATTAGACTAAGCTTGTTAACTTGTTTGTCAACAAGTGAATTGCTTGCTGGAAATGTGTAATTGGAATTTATTTTTTTCCCAACAAAGATCAGAATTTGCTACAATAGAATTAAAAAATAAGATTATGTTTGACTGAACTTTGATTTTGAAACTCTGTGCTGGTAATATTGACGGGAAGTATCTGGTCATGTGATGGCTTTGCCTCCACATTGTTTTCTAAAATTATCATTGGGTAACTTGATTTTAATTGAAATTTTAATTAAAAATATGACACAAAATTATTAATTAATTGTCAACTCATTGAGAATTGGTTAAGGTATATTGGGATATGGTTTTTACCTTGTCAGGTTTAGATTTTGAGTACGTTTAGAGCATGGAAAACTAGAGATCTTTAATTTGGTAGTGAACAAATGGACCATTGCTGATGAACTATTATTATCTTCATCATCATCATCATCATCATCATCATTATTATTATTATTATTATTATTATTATTATTATTGACTTTCAGTTATGTCAAGATATGTTCTATTAAGTATATAGGTGGTGAAAGTATGCATGGAAGTTTTCATTAATATTTTATTTGTATTTAAATGAATAGTCATATTTTAAAAGGAACATCTTCAAAGCTTTTTGGTACAACCAATTTTAAAGATATTTGCAGAAAATTTTTACAAAATATTAGGGGTATAGTAAACTAATGGACATCCCTAATACTGAGCATCACCATATCTTTTGATTCTTATTTAACATCTATATTATGAAATCAGAAAAATAGTAAAAAATCCATATTGGAAATCATAACCTTAACCAATGAAATACCTTTCTTTGTTATACTATCTGCTTTCTGCTCTAGAATTATCTCAAATATAAAGGTAAAGCTCTGTGCCTACTTCTGAACTTTAACTGCCAATTATAAACTTATCAACTTCAGTAAATCCAAATATTATAAATTTAAACACAACAGAATAAAATAATTAATTTAGTGTTTATATGAAGTATGTTTACGTTAATATCTTTTAATGCTTAATTTCTTAAGAAAGAACTTTTAATTTACATCGTGGCATAAAATTTGTTGAATACATTAGAACTCATTTATTATAAAGTAAAAAAAAAAAACAAAGGAGAAATGTAAGCCACATAATCCTTAACATAAATGCTTTCTCTCACCTAGTTATAAAAGTTTGATTCTCTTATTAATCTTTTTCATGAACTATTTTTTAAAATAAAGCATAATCACTAATAACAATAGCTAAGAAATCTACAATTGTTAGTGAAACTTCCTTGTATTTACCATATTAATGGATTTGCACAAACAACTTACCTACCTGTAAATTTTTCCCTCATGTGGAACTGATTTGGTGATCAACTATCAATCAAAAGGACTGTAGATGAATAATCATCAGAAATTGTACTAGAAAAAATAGTCTTGCTTTAAATCAATTACCTTACTAAATATGGATCACACCCAATATAATAGCATAAAAGAATGAACTCCACAATAATATTTTATGTATCCAATATATAGATTTTTCTTTGATACTTATTTAAGGTTAAATAAAAAAAAAAAGAAAGAGAAAAAGAAGGAGCAGTAATTATTTTACAAATAATATATATATATATCTTATTCTATATATTTTTAAATGCCATAATTTTAGAGTTGGAATTTATTTTCTCTACTTAGCCTTCATTTGAAAAATTTAAATCTAAACAAGCAAAAAATAATAATAATAATAATAATTTAACGTGTATGTGTGGATAAATTTGATATTAGGTTTTAGAAAATTTTATTATTAAAAGAATCTTTTCCCCAAAATAAATTATTATTATTAATAATAAAATTTTGAAACTGTCGAAGAAGTTTAAGAGTTTTAATTTTTTTTCAGGCATATATCTGGATAAATTATGGATTAGTAAATTGTACTAGTACAAATATTTTGGTAATACTTGTATTATAATGAATTTGTTACTTTTGCATGCCTTTTAATAACCGAATTGGTGTAACTTATTCTTTATAGCTTGTGAGAATGTTTACATTTGAATGTGATTGCTTTATATTTTTATTTTTACTTTGTTGAGAAAAAGAATATCCTTGAGCATATATATGCAATAATTTCAGAGCGTTTTTATATTTTTGTGTAGTTTTCATTGATATGTTTTGCAAGTAAAATAAAATAATAATTCATAATCACATTGGTCATTTATTGACTTTCATATATATTTACGATGATGAATTCTTGAATTTAAAATGTGGTATTATGTTTGTATTTATTGTTTCACATGCTTTAACATATAATGGCAAAACAATTATTTAAAATAGTATGTAAATTATAAGATTAACCAGAAAATAATTTTAATATGATTTTATCTATTAAATATTACATATGTATGTTCTACCATAATACTTACTATTGTCAAGACATGCACATGTATCATTTATACATACATAAATGTGCCCAACAATCTAGATCAAATTTATTTCATAGTAAAATAATAATTAAAATTTTGTTGTATATTTTTTGAAAGTTATAAATCTACAGAATGAATTTAAAATAGTAAAGTCTATTTTCGTTTATAACAAATATCCTAAAATAATGTTTTATTTACTTCATCATTAATCAGTTTTTTAATAAGATTCAAACATTATTCCAATTTCATTAATTTTATATAAGTCATTGAGATTTTATTCACATATTTTTTTTTTGAAAACCAATCGAATATTACCTAATAAATGACTTTTAACTTAATATAAATTTATTTGTAAAACTATTAATATACTTATTTTTTGCAATAAGTAATTTTGCATTGTATTTTTTATTATTGCTAATAATTTTATAATTAATATTTAAATCTGACTATTATATATGCTGAATTGTCTCTTTGATTCCTTTATAAGAATCGTAAATGCTTAACTTTAGTGATGGTGACTTGGGTGTTTAGTATCATGCTATCATGAGGGTTTAATGCTGGTAAATTTTTACAAAAAAAATTCATTTAAACTAATACAGATAGACTATTATTATTTTGAAACATTTGGTTTAAAGTAAATTTCAGATTTGAGAAATTTTGAAAAATGTACAAACTTATCTGAATATAAACCTATATTTATATCACTAAAAAGGAAAATATTTAAAAATTAACATTAATATAGCATACCTTAAATGAAATTTATTTGTGAATATTGCTTAAAAAATAATTTAGTAAAATAAATCATTCAAAATTCATTAATTGTATATACGTAATCAATCATAAAGAAATTTTTTATTGTTAAGTGGCAGAAATTCAAATGCTTTTCTATAATAAAAGTTATGCCGTTTTTGTATTATTGTAAAAATGATAATTAAAAACCAGAAATGCTTAAAAACTTGTTTAATTTATTAACAAATATTTACATTGCTTTAAGAAAATTAAGTATGTAAAAAAATACATTGAAATCTGTATAGATTTTATATTTACTTTAAAGGATGCTTTACTACAGTGGTCTCCAACCTTTTTGCACTTAGAGCACATTCTATAATATCGTCCAGGTGGCGGGCACTATTTATTATTTCAACCAGATGGCTGGCACCATTTATTTTTTCAATGTAAATTTATAGTTGGATATTGTTAATAATACACATAATGTACAAAAAAATATTTATTTCAAAAATAAAATTTTAACATATAATTAACATTTATATTTTTACGCTGTAAAAGTATAGTATGCCCTACAATTTGATTACAATATAATACAATAATTTATAAGAAATTTTAAAAATTAAATTTATTTGTATCAGATAAATAGTTTTTTATTATGTTCGGATAGTGGCGGGTACACGTAAAATGGTCTGCTGGCGCCATGGTGCCCACGGGCATAGGGTTGGGGACCCCTGCTTTACTAAATGACAAAAATTTCACAGTAAAGACTAATTCTTCATTGTACTTCTTTATAAAACCCTTTCATGACAATTCTTTTCCACTTAACATTTTTGCAAACTTTTTGGTTTAATATTTTACACAGAATTTAACAATTCAATTTTTTTGAAAAGTGAAAGTATGGTATATTTCTGATAATGTATTTCTGTAACATATAAGAGTGATGTAACCATATGCAGTTTAAAACAGTCTATGGCAGCCACTTTAAACATTTTATTTATTTTCAGTAATATAAATTATTTACATATTTAAATTTATTTCTTAGAATATTAAGTTTAAAAATGAAAAATAATCTTAAATTTAATATATTAACTTTGCAATAAATAAAAAAGAGTAGTAAACTGAAACAAATAACCAAAACAAATAATTTTATTTTAGCTTCAAGACAACAAAATGTTTTTTGAAAGAATAAAACAATTATAGTTATATTAGTAATTCATATTTCAATAAAAAAATACATTCAAGTCATTTAAATAATATTTAAAATGTAAAAATTCTGTTTATAATTTAAAAAAAAAAAAGACAAAATAATATACTTTTAATTTCTTATTTTACATAAGATATTTCCACTTGATTTGTTTTCTACTAAAAAACAATCATTTTCAAATAAAATCTAAATGAAGACATATTTTTATCAAAAAGCAAATATTAAATTAAATTTTATAAAAATAAAACAGACTATGTAAATTGATGATTTTCAATTTCCAGATTTTAAATAAATTTCATGGTCATTCAAATGCAATGACTACATTGTATTAATGAGAGGTTTTTCTCTTTATCTGAAATATCTATTCTGTCTTTTCTTTCATGTGAAGCCCTACTTTCTTATGTTTGTTTAGTTTTCTTTTTAATGATATTGACACATAGCATTTTTTTGGGAATTAATGTCAATCATTATAGATTTTGTTTATGTTTTTGTTGTCAAATGTATGGAATACTCTTAAATAAACGCTGCAGATTAAGTCTAAGAAACCACTCTATGTCTGATGGGAATATGATTGCAGCAACAATTTGCACTTTTAAAATATTCATGCCTTTTGTGCATTAAACATTAAGAAGATTAAAACCATTATAATTTGTTTTTGTTTTCTTTTGAAATTTGCCACAGGAAAAAAAAGAATAGAATTGCAAATGTTTTGATTTCAGCAATTGTAAATTGTTTCATAAAAAGATTGACATGCAATTGTTTGATCACTTTATGTTACATCAAGCGATTGATGTAATCTTGCAAGTACATTAAAATATATATCAACATTTTACCAATTTGTTTATTACAGATTAATGTAGAATCATGTATTTTTTTGCTTTTAGAAATTGCTGAATAGAAACCTGACAAACTCACACAGCTTAATTGTAATTTAAACTTCATTATAATTTTTATTAATATTTCTCTGACTATATATGTATATTTAATCTTGGCTGATGTACTAATATAGCAATCTGTCATTAAAATCTGTCATTATACTTGAATCATTTTATTTGTTAGTGAAAATAAACTTTTAGTATAGAATCACATTTTTTTACCTTTGGGATTTTTTTATATAAAAAATTGAAAATTTTGCATAACTTAGCAATTATTTTATTTTTTTAAATAAAAATATTAAAGATATTAAACTCTGATCATGCTTTTTTTTTAAACTTCAGTTGAAATTATAGTGTTTTGACATTAGAAGCTATCACTGTATTTTTCTGTCTAAATTTTTTAAATTAATGGAAGTAAATTTACAACAAAGATTTGTCAATTTTAGATATTAAATCTATTTGCAAAGCATTCATATTTTAACCTGACTTTTCAAAAATTTTTTTTTATTATATAGTAATAAAAATTATGAAAAAAAAAATATTATTATGTACATTTTTTATGCTGTGGTGTTAGCTATTGTAAAGTTTTTGAAAAATAAAAAGCCTTGAATTCATGCAATAAATAATAAATAATGATAGCTTATCTGTATTTGAAATATTGTAATATTTTTCAGTTCAAAAAGAAAAAAAAAATTACATAAAACAATTTATCTTAGCACGGTAATATGTATATGGTTCTTTAATTTCATTTTATTTAATTTTAATATAAATGCAATTTTACTTTAGCCAACTTTTTTTTTTCATGTGTCATAGCATCAGCTGGGAAGTGAACCTGCCATCCCGGGACAACTGACCACCAATGCTTGACAAGCCACTTTTAATGTATTTGTACACATTAATGTACAACATTGCAATATTTATTTATTTTGCTTAAAAGTGAAAGTGATACATTTATAGAGATTTTTTCTTATTAATTTTGAATAAAAGAAAATAGAATGAGGAAAGATATAATGTTGTCAATATCGATTTTGTTTCTTTCCGGTTAGATTGTTGTGTTTAAAGTCTTAAATAAACCACTGCAAATTAAAGGTCCCCTCTAAAACTCTCTTACAAAAATTATGAGTACTAGAAGGGTGACCCTACTTATAGGACAGTCAACTGATGGTTGTTGAAGGTTCTATAGTTTTCATATATATCATGATAATGATATAAAATATTTAAATGATAGTTTATATTTTTTATGTGTCTTTAGTTTTTATCAATGCATATTTTATTTTCATCATATAACAATTATCCACTGGTGTAGAAAGTCAGACCACTCTGTTTCACTATGTATGCATTTTGGAAATACATGTCAATCTTCAGGTATCATAAAGGTACCAAATATCTGAATCTCTACATCCCTGTTTACAACTAATTTTTTAAGCTCATCTGAAGAGTTTAGATAGTTGGATAAAATACATACTTGATGAAAGATTGTGGTCTGACTACCTGCATTGATGAGTGGTTGTGATGCAGAAGTTGAAATGAAGAATGCACCACTAAAATAAAAAATGGTATATAATATTAATTCATACCATTATAACTTATTATTAAGTCTGTGAAGCACTCTTTAATGAGCACTATTCTATCTTACTACTTGGTAATAGGACTTAAGATTTTAGATCATGAAGTTGGCAACATTTTCACATCTGAAATACAGGATATTGAATTAAATTAAGAATTAAAAACAAATTATAACTTTCTAATACATGCTTAATTTTATATTAAGAATATTTTACTATATCTATCAATCATTATCAATTTTAAGAATATATAATTGCAATACATGTATCATCCAGATGTTTTCATTATATCTGTCAATTATGTTTCTTTTTAAAATGAAGAATTGAAATATAAATATTTACATACAATTGAAATACATGTATTTTTCAGAAAGAGATTGTTTATTGATTTTATTAGACATTGTTTATTGAAAAAATCACAAAATTTTTTACTTGGAACACAAATAATAATAGTAATATTATTTACTAATTGTATGGTACTTAATTAATTATTTGCATATTTAAATGTTTCTTTATAGTGTATTACTTAAAAAATGAATTTAGTTAAAGCTCTACCTTATATATAGAGGATTAATTAAATTATCACTAAAGTTATTTTCAAATTTTAATATTAAATTGAGTGTTGCAACTGAATGCATGTGGGTAGGGGTGCTATTGTTCATCAGTTACTAATATAAATATATGCATGGCAAGGAGTTGTCTGCTTTTTCATAAAATATTGTTACTTAAAAAATCATGAAAATTTCTATGAATAAGAAAGAATTTGAATTGCTATAGTTGATAGTAAGGCTGCTGATGATATCAATTATGGATAGAAATGTATGTTGAACAAGAGATTAGTTGTTTTTAATCAAACATTGACATGTGAAAGATCATGAAAAATTTGGAGAGAGTAATGTTAATATTTTTATATATTTGTGTAGTGTTTAATTACTTATATGAGCATATTTATGTATGAAATGTTTTATGGGTTAATGAGTAACAAATTTATCTATCATATCTAGGTTGATCTTTTTTTATGTAGTTGAAATTTTTTAAAGAAGTGTATTTTTTTTTGATTATTTCATATCAGTTCAGATAGACATTCAATTATTGAACCATAAATACATATCAAGATGGTACAGACTAGATTATAAAACAATAAACAAAATTACAAAAAGGGTTTTTAGTTGAGGATTGACTGGCTTGGTAAATATTATTTGTAAATAGACAAGTGAAGGCTCTGCTGTGCTGTAAAGCATTTTAAGGCAATAGGACCCATATTTAGAAGTAAACAAAATATAAAAGAGTTACTTCATTTGTTGGGGAAAAAAGTAAATAAATTACTTTAGTATACTTTCAAATGTTTTGTTTTATTATCAGTACTAAAGAAAAATATTGAGTTCTCTATATTGGCATGAAGATTTAGGTAATGATATCTCTAGACCATTTGAAGAACAAAGATTGTTCAGGCATGGTAAGAAAGAATGTTCTTAATTTCTGAGGTGATGGAAGGTTGATATGTAGTGGAATTGAAATGAAGGGAGCAGTGATAAAGCCAAACAAAAAAGGAAAATATATTAAATTTAGTCACTAGCAAACAAGCTCTGAGTATGATTAAATTGTGTCATATGGTCTAAGTATTCTTTTACTTTGTTATTTAGATATATCTTAGAAGAAGAGATTGCTGCATATAACATTTATCAAACAGTGAATTTTTTTTCTTCTGAAGATTGCAAATAGCTTTATATCATTTAAATATAGAGAAATAAATTAAATCCAAGTGAATAACATATCTTTGTTAGCGATAAAAATAGATATATCACACTATAACATCTTGCCACCTGTGCTAAACAGAGTAATCAATACTGTATGGAGAGTGGCAATACTGTATGGAGAGTTTTGCTCTGTTTATCAACAATAAATGTGCTAGTATAGGAAATGTGATCCTGTGATGCTTAATGGTTTAACTATAACATCTTCCTGAATTTTGAATTTATGTATGGCTTAATAAATAAATTATATGTTACAGTGAATTGGTAGGGGAAAATCATTAGCTGAAAACAAGAAAAATATTTTTTTTTTTGCTAATGGAATTACGATTTATTGATTAATCCATCAAAATTATTTATAGAAGTCACTGAGAAAAAAAAAATATAGAAATGACAGTGATATAGAACTTTTAAACAGCACTTAAAATTTTAGAAGAGGTGATAATGTATAAACAATGAAGACTTAATTAAGTTAGGTTGGAAGAGACTGTAAACGATTTAGAAATAATAATAATCATATTAATCAAATAATTTAATGTTTGAAAGTTGTAAAAAGTTTGAGCTCTGGAAATGGCAGATCTGCAATGTGATCCATAGATTTGAAGTTCCAGAATCTTCCAATTCACCAATGCAACAAGCCCCATAGAACAAAGATATAGAAATAAATCACATGGTGTGATGAATGAGTGAAATAAAGTAGTTAGCTGATTATTGTGGAGAAGTTATCGAATAGTGAAACAAAACTTAGATTTTATTTTGAAAGTGAATTGTAATGTGTGGAAGTGAATGATTTCAATAAGAACCCGATAATAATGAATAGTTGTAAACGAATTTCACCATCCTATTTCATGCATTGATTATTTATATTTTTACCACCTGCCTTCATTATCATTATTCCAATAAACTGTAAGTTTTTAAAATAATAGTTTAAGTGATATAAATCAAACGTTCTTAGTCGGAAAACTGTTCTTTTTATTCCAATGTTTATCTTAGAGTAATATAGTTTGTCGATTTAATCCCCTCCTCCCTCACTTTATAGAATGAATTAAAACTTTCGCAATTTATACATGGGATTAGCTGTTATACCCAATTGTGTAATGGCGCAATCAATACTTTTATATACTTCATATATTTAAAGAAAAATGGAAATAAGTTATTTAATCCTTGTTTTTGGATTATTTTTTTTTTAATAATTTTTAATTTTAATTTTTTTTTTTTTTAAAAAAAAGAATATTGCGCTGAAAGTAATTAGATAATTTTTTCATCTTCTGTTTGATGTGGTACTTAAATAGGCAGATATTAATTTTTGGAAATGCTAATATGAACATATAATTCAAACTGAGAAAGTATTTTAAAAATGAAATCATTAATTTTTTTTTTTTTTAAAAATTAATTTTAAATTTAGATTAGTAATGATTAAAAAATATAATTTCCTAAAATATTCAATTTCCTATTTTTATTAATATTTTTAGGATTTTCATTTTTTTAAGAAATTTTTTTTATATTAAATCTTGGTCATTATAATTATAGTAGTTTTTCTTGGCAAAGTTTGATGTCTTTTCAAAAGTTATGGCCAAACTTTTGAATATTTATTTTTGGTTATTATTGTAAAATAGACTGATAACTAAGAAAATATTTACAACAGTTATTTAATACATTACTGGCTCCTGACTAATAAATTCAGATTTACTACTTAAAGACTCATAATTAGTTATAATATTATTTTGATTAAAGTAATCTAACGACTTTATTGTATGGAAGTTCGAGCCCAAAAGTGGCAGCTTGATCTGTAGACTTAAAAGTCCAGAATATGTCTCTCTATCACAACACCCAATTACATAGATAATTATTTTTATCTATTGATTGTAATATCTCTCATCTTATAATGAAATCAATATTGCCTTTCATTTTTTCATTCTCTGCAACTTGTTATAAGTATGATCTGCATATATTTTTTTTACTATTATTATCTACCTTTTATTTTGCTTTAGTTGTTGTTGTTTTTTTTTTTTTTTGTTATTTGCTTTATTTATTTTCTATTTGCTTTGTTTGTTATTTTCTATTCATTTTATTTATTTAATGAGTACATATCTTATAATTTAGGATGATGTTTGTAATAGATTTGTACAATCTTGATATTAGCAAAATATCATTTAAGGGGTGGGAAAAAAATCATTAACTACTTCTGAGCCTTACATTGGAAATTTATGAGTAGGTATTCTCTTTAAAGCAAACTTTATGTCTCCAAAAATATTTTAAGAATAAATACCACAATAACACAGTCAGCAACAGTATATCATTGTCACAATAGTCATCAACTTTTAACCAAAATTATTATATTAGCATATGTCCAAAAATCATTATTATTATTTGGTGTTGAAAAATTGAAATTGATTATATAAATAGCATTTCTCCATAGTGAAATATTATGTTGGTTTTTTTCTCAGCACATTCATTATTAACAAACACATTTTTTCCTCTCCCTACAACTTTAATACTATTTATTATAGATTTAAATAATCAATTGCCATTTGCAAATTTCTATCTCTAGACCAATTTATGGCATTTGTTTTATTATTAAAGATTTGGAATTCAAAGCATGAATCATTGAAGTTATGTATCTGTATTATTGTTATTAACCAAAATAAAAACATTAAGTACAACTAGAATAGAATTGAAGTTGCTAAAAATTTAAACTATTGACCTAATGTCAGATTTTTATAACTATACAAGTAGGATGACTTGAGTTTAGAACCTTAATAAGAAAGATATCGGGTTGGATGCTAGTTGAATAACTGCATTACTTTCAGCTTTAAAATCCAAGTCCTTATTTATAAAAGTAGTAGTCACAAACAATTTGGAGGTAAGGATTAATATGTGGTAATGACTGATTGCTGAAGCTTGCCATAGATGTCACTAATGTAATAAATAAAGAAAAAATATTCTTGTTTATACTGTAATAAGCTGATTGAATCAAGGGATATTGTGCTCCAATTTATTGTTGTGATAATTGACTAAATTTGAGCACACCACCACTTGATTTATTCAGCTTATTGCTATATAAACAAGGACAGTTTTTCTTCATTTATTACTTTAGTGTAATGAATAGTTACCATGCAGCTTCTATCTCCAAATTGTTTTGTGGCTTTTGTCTTTATAAATAAGGATTTGGAATTTAAAACTGAAATTATTGAAGTTATAAATATCTGCATTTAAATGGCAAAAAGTATAGCACAGTATCAGATTCATTCACCTTATTACACTATAAACAACTACAGTCTTTCACTATCTGGTTTAGTACAGTGATAGAGTGTCATTCTATGAATAAAAAATTATAGGTTTGATTTTGATTTTAGCACTTCGAACACATACTTCTTATGAACTCCCAAGCAGTTAATCATTTGATTATTTATTTTTATCTCCTAAAATTTAATTAGCATCATTCTTAAGGGTTTTATCTAAAATTATATGAAAAACTATAGCTTAATTGTTTGTTTTAAATATTGAACTATTCATAATTCATACTACAATTCATTTTCTGATGCAATTTTAGAAACATGAGTGCGTTTGTATCTGAAATTTGATAGTTAAAAATATTTTAGTTGTTTGATTAAAATATTAAATTGTACTCTTCTAATATTCTTCCTGTTTTTAATGCAGAGGTAGAATGGAGAATGTAAAGAGTTAAAAGTCCCAATATTGATTTCCAGCTGAATACGATAAAAAAATAATTTAGTCATCTAAATGGATCTGATGGGTCTGTTGCTATATTCTCAATCATTATATGATCCATCAAGCTACTAACTATGTGATTATTTTTATTTTACTAATGTTGATTTACAAGTATATTGATAGGGTCATATTTTTTATTTTAATAATTGATAACTTTGTCATCGAAATGTAATGAATCTAGGACTATACTAATAACTGTATACTTAGAGATTGTAAAAGACCCAGAAAGAGACCACATGTGAGATGGATGGATGAAATAAGAAAATGTGCAGGGGTGTTGTGGAGAAGAGAAGCTAAAAATTGGAGAAGATGGATTAAACTTGGAGAGACCTTCATCCTGCAGTGGATTGATAATGGTTGATGATGATGATGATGATGACTTGGAGAAAATGTTGAAAATATTAAATGCAACCTTAACACATTTTTTTAACATGTAAGTTACCTTCGACAAGGGTATTTAATATTTTAAATATTTTTTCATTATAGGCTACTAATATTATGTTTAATTTTTTTTTTTCATTGTTGTTGTTGTTGATTTTATCATTTTATAATTTCCAGGCATATATTAATAATAAAACGATAATATCTAATTTTATTTTTTATATTCATAAAGTTTATTAAACTTTTACTTTGAGATAAATAAAATATTATTATGACATTTATTTGATCTAATCTGTATATTTGCTTTAGACATATTTAGTGAAAAAAAAATATGTTTAATCATTAGAGAATGAATATGAAAATACGTTTGCAATGTTTAATAATAAACCCTTTTATTTTTCACTGTTAATATACAAACGTAATCATACTGTTATTAGTTATTCAGTTTGCTAAAATAAATATTTCTTTATTTTAACCTTCACTCTAGTGAATTTAGATGTATCTGCCAATCTATCTATCTTTTTTTCACATACCAAATGTTTTGTGTAAAGATAATGAGAAAATCAGACATTGAATACCCCTGCTTTGTTGAGTTTAGTGCACTACAATGGTAAAATGGCACTCTCTGGCATTCAAATTTTATGGATCATGGTTTCAACCTGTCACTTCAGTTGCTTGGACTTCTTATAAAAATCCAAGCAATACGCCATTAAAAGGAAAAGAACTATTCAACAGTTTCCCTCTCTCACAAAAGGACAATGAAATATTTTTTTTAAAATCGAGGTAGTAAAGTTCAATAAAGGTTTTTCATCCTTGTTTTACTTTCTAGCTAAACGACTTTTAATAATCAATTTTTAACTGTTAGCTAAATTACCTATGGATTTCCGATCTGAAAAAAATATCCCAAATCTAATTGTAAGTGAAAAAAATCAAGTTTTATGAGTCTGAATTTGAATCTAGATTGTAGATAAGAATTTGTAAAGAAATTTATATATATATATTGTGCCCTTATCTATAGGTCATAATAAGGTAGAATGGTCAATTGCTAAAAAAATTTTAAATTTTAAGATATGTTTGTATGATATATGAATAATAGTAGGATAATTAGATTTTATAGTACAATTTAAGGCTGAATTGAATACCTGGTATATAAAAGTGTAATGAATTATTTAAAAAAACAATTAAATAAAGCTTAATTATATTCTTGCTTATGGTTGTAAAAGCTGGCCATATAAAATAACACAGCTATAAATAGTTAAAAGTATATTAACAATTCAATTGTAATGTTTTAAAACTAATAAATTAAAAAAAAACGCTATATGTAATATTATAATTATAATTAATATTCAAATTTAATCTAATATATTTTAAGATAAACTTTAGGATGGTGAGAATTATATTTAGTTCTACATTTTTAAAATTATTTTCCAAATTTTTATAAAATATATCAGTTTTGGTAATTTAGACCGAGACGTAAATTAAAAAAAAAAAAAAAAAATCATCTGATAAAGTTAGTAATCATGTGACTGTATATTATATACCTTCACACACACGCTTGTTAGAATTTAATAACAAAGTTTGTGAATTATGGAACTAAATGTAATTGCTATCTATCGTTGAAATGAATGTTGAAATATTAAATAGTTATTTTAAATGTTTAAATGATGTAATATTTAAGTAGTGTTTAAAAGTTGAATACAGTTAATAAAAAATTAAATATTTTATTTAAATAAAAACAAGATAAATTAAATATTAATATTAAAATAGATATTAAATATTATTTTAATAATTGTTTTAAAAAATTAAATGACTTTGATAAAATTATAATTGAGTTAAAAATACTATTTTAAGTAATATTTTAAATCATTACGTCATAAATGTCTTATTTGAAAAGTCTAGTCTGTTATAAAACTAAAAAAGTGTAAATTTGTTCACGCTAAAAAGTAATTAACCAATCAACGGAGGTATTTAGCAGACGAAAAATAGGAATTATACGGAGCGGGAAAAAAGTAATGTGTAAGTAAAGGAAGGAGTAACATATTTTTTAGCTGTATAAGATCGTAAGCTAGAAAAGTGATATAATTTTAAAATTTTATATTTATTTTAAAAGTTTTTTAAAATATAATATTTTGAACTACCTTTAAATGGAAGGCTAGTTTAAAAGTTTTCTTACCAGGATATTTTATTCAAGTTTAGCCGAAACCTTGCAGTAAAAATGGAAATACTACAGAAAACAGTATATAGAAGTTATGATAAAGGAAAAATATTTGTAAAGTGCCTTGATACAGCTTTATTTATGCTCAACCAGAAACTTATTATTGTAACTCAGAGGAATATAATTTGGACATTATACGGAAAACTTAAAAGAGAAGTTACTTGCCGTCAGAAAAATTTATGACGCACAAATTTATAAGGCTACTCCGAAGTTTTTTATTCTTTTCTGTGAAAAGAATTAAGATGCGTATATCATAAAGAAAAAATTGTTTATAAAGTTATAACGGAGAAAGAATGTTTGTCCTTTTTAAAGGAAACATTACAAAGTATATAGTTACCAGAATTTTAAAAGAAAGGAAAAATTACCGAATAATGATATGAAAGAGTCATTATTTTTTTTTAAAAAAAAAGGAAAAGAAAAAACTTTATCTAAGAAGAATTAAAAATATTATAAAGTGTTCATTATAAAAGCGCTTAATAAAGATAGAGATTAGGAAAATGGAAATTTAAATTACTTAATGAAAATGGATCCATGGAGACAGAAAAATTTACTGAATATTTAAATCAAAGTACCTAGAAGATGCATCATAAAAGTCGCGCGGGAAAATATTAGCAGAAAATATTAGAAGAGAATATGTAGACGTTTTCTTTACGGGATTAATTGATATCATAATTAATAATTGTATTAAATATTATAAAAAACCAAGGATTGTCATCTATGAATATTTATTAAACAGAGCAATAATTGTTTTGCCTTAAAATTGAACAAGCAGGGAGAAGAACATTAAGTGACTGAAGAAGAAATAATAAACATTTTTTTTTAGCTTTAGTATGAACGGTTTTCAAGGAAATTTGATGAAGAAGTACAGTAAATATAGTTTGAAATATTTTTTTTTACTAATTTATTTTAAAATACAAAATGTTATGTGAGATTAGGGAAAACATAAAACATAAATTTAGTAATATTAAAATTTAAATATAATAGCTTGATAAAATTATAGAAATAGTGTTTAAAATAAAGTGTATGGATGTGAATCTTATATCTACAAGGATCAAATGGATGGTGAAGCCTACGGAACGCGATCGAGGAGATAAAGGTCGTTTGGTAATTTTAATAGTTATTTATAATGCATAATGTATTTTTTTTAGATCATCTATCGACCTAAGAATGAAGTGTGAAAGTCTTAATTATATGTACACATTTTATGCAACATTTTAACATATAATGAGATAGGAGTAATTCGGAATATGCATGCAACAATTTATTTAAAGTATATTAATAATATAATTTAACAGAACAATTGTGTGATTCTTTTGAACTTTCATGTGATAAAGTATTCAGATATTTAAATAATTTGTATATGATTAAATATACGGAGGAAAGTAGTAAAAAGATTTTCTTATAGAACAGTGGAATAGTTTTAAAATATCAATGAATTTTATTATTGTTAGTAATGCAGATATGTATTTGTCGATGTACAGTATAGAAAAAATCTTGAGAAATAAGATCGGATAGTGACTTGGAAGTACTAGTGGAGAGGAAACCAAGATGATGTGTTTTTTTTTAAGAAATAGGAAAATATAAGGGATTTGGATCATATTTAGTTTTGTGTGATTTAGTATAGTTAACTAAGTCCTATGACTGAACACATATGGTTTGGACAGTGTTTTGCATATCTTTAAACTTTTGATGTTAGAATAAAGCTGAAGAAATAGCTTTAGCATCGTTCCTATGATAGAGGTTGGTAGACAGGTAAAGGTCACTCCTCTATAGTGTCTTTTAATTCACTGTGCCATGATTGTCAAGGTATATGACGAGTAATATTCTAGTTGTATTTTGATCCTATGCATCTATCTTCGCTATCCTTATTTCGTGAATCTGCATCGGTCAGAAAGATATTTTCAAAGAAATAATGAATAAAATAGAACTGAAGATATGTTATCGTTTATGTAAGAATAGTTTATTTGCTTGAATGTATAGAATTGTGTAACTTTAAAATTGAAAGTCCAAAATATCATAAAGAGAGAAAGAATCATATAATACATTGTAAAATTAATTCAGAAATGAATATAAGATTTTGAAAAGAAATCTAAACCAAGTATTTTAAAAGTGATAATAAAATTTGAATGTTTTTTTTTTTTTAAAATATTAATGTTGGAGGGAATGAGTATTGCATATTTATCAAGAGAAAATTCAATAAGGTATAATAAACATATACTTGTGCATGGTATATTAATAGTTATAATTATATCATCCAAAGTAAGGCTTGAATGAGAATATTAGGATTAATAAACATCGGATAATGAATAATAAAAACCTAATACCGAATGTAGAATAGTGTTTTGACTTTGTAAGATTCCATACAACCAATATGAAACTAAATTTTGTTATTTTGTAGAATTTTATTACGAATGTAAATTTTTGTAAAAAAAAAAATGTAATTTTAATAATATTAGGGATGAAAAGTGTTTGTGATAATCATATAAGAAATGCATTTTGTAATAAGCTAACCATAATAATAAATCAAGTAATAATACTGTATTTTCTTAAGTGTTTAAAAAAAAAATAAGATTTAACTAGGAAAAGTAAATAATATTTTGATTTCATTTTATAAATTAATAAACTAAGTTGAGATATGAAAGTAAGGGATATCCAATGTATATAGTGTAAAAATATTGTTAATTTATTTATGTTGTTAATAAACTTTGTTTTAAATTTGTTTTAAAGTTTTGTGTCCGAGTTGTTATTTCTCCACATGGATGCATGAAATCACGATACATTTATAATTGAAACAGACATATAGGTTTTGCACAAAAGGTAAACATAAAAGTGTTATAAGAATTTTGAGAATTTATTGGTATGTTAAAATTAAAAGATCATAATTTTATATTATTTATTGGTCATAAGTCGGTTGCCACAATATTACATTAAATTATATGCTAATGTTGCCACACGTATTCTGTTGTCAGATTATTAAAATACTACCACGTACGTATTTATTTATTTCATTTTAGGAAGAAATAAGATTATATTATATTATTATTGTTATCATTATTTTTTATTATTGTTAGTTGCTGTGTAGTAGATTATGACATAAAATTCCCTTTTCATATTTTACTACCGTAATTTTAAATCAGTTAGAATACAATTTATGAACCTGAGATTTTATTTTATTTTACTTCATTTTATTTAATTGAGCTAGATTCTTGTTATAAAGAAGATTAAGATATGATTATTATTTTAATCGTAGTGAATAGAGCTCAGAAAGTCGTAAGAATACTATGAGTTAGTTATTTGGTATAGTAAAAAAAAAAAGGGGGATAGTGTTCTTATGCCATTGAGGTAGTATCGTGTGGATAATGGCTCAATGTAGTCTATCTCGTTCCCTGTATTGTCACTCCATGTCTCATGAAAATAGTAAATATTTGTTTAATTCATTTTAAAATTGAACCGTATTTGTATTTTAAAATTAGAGCTAGTAATCATTTTAATTAATGCTGAATATTTCATTTATTTATTTGTTAACTGAGCTAGAACCCGTAATATTCGTAATAAACAGTATATTTTGGGATGAGAATGCACGGGGGGAGGTTAGAATATATATATAAACTGTTGCGCATGAATTCCTGCTTAACAGGAAATATTTTCTGCTAGTAAATAAATGAAGTTTAATTAAAATAATCTCAAAACACTTATCAAATTTATTTATACTAATAATATATTTACAACAGTTAAAAAGTTTGTCATCTGTTATGATTGTTGAGATTATAAATGTATAGTTATTGTCAATAACAAATATTTATTGAAATAATGCCATGATTTGTTTCAAATGAAATTAACATTCCCATCTATATTGTCTTGTCTTGTTTTAAAGATTCAATTCTACTTGTCACTGGACTGGTAAATTACCTTTTTTAACGGTGTTTCTGCAGCACTTGCATTAACTTTTCACTTAAACAGATCTCAGTTTTGTAACAGCTTCCCAATCTTATCGTGGACACATAGATTTACTGATTTAGGTAAATAATTGGTCTGGTTATTTTACTGGCTATTTATTTATGTTTTTGTTAATGCATTGGTCAGCTGAACTGTATTCTGAAATGGATCTAGAGAATCTATAATTTAGACAAGTTCATTATTCGGGAGTAAATTTAAAATGAGTCCACAGTATACATACGTAGACCCAAGTTGTAAGTAAAAAAAAAATGTTATGTTGATATCCACCAAGAATGAAATTAAAATATAAAATGTATTGATGATTTGCTTATGCAAATTTACAAAATTGACAGAATTTTAAGTAACTTTTGGAAGTAACTGATCTTTAAAAATTAACTAAAAAAAATAATGAACAAATTATAGATGAATGAGCATATTTATTACTTAAATAACACCAGTGAAGATTATATTTTACTTATTAAAAGAATCTTCGATTATTTACTGTAATATTTATTAATCATATTATTTTACTTAGCAATTTTTTTTTCACAAGCACATTTTTTATTTTTGTTTTTAAATTATTATTTATTTTTTGTTATTTATATTTACTTAATTTTTAGTTTTTTTATCATTCCAAATTAAGTCGTACTATTCTGTCTCTTGTACAAATAAACAAATTTATAATAATATACAAGTCCACGTGTCAACTGCATATATAGGCAATATTTCTTTTTGCGAAATATGTGATTTATTTTAAACAAACATGTTGATTGTTGAAATAATATACAAATATGAATTTCAGTGAAAAAGCACATATAATAAAAAATATGCTATAACAAAAATAAATAAGTTTTGTTGATGTAAACAAAAGAAAAATAAAATAATAGTGAAGGAATTATTGTTTAGTGTATATATTCAATTTGTTTATGTAATTATTAGTAGTTTAAAATCGTATATACATGTCCTGCATTGGTACATAGTCCAATTATTTGACCTAATTATTTCCATATTAATAATGGAAAGAAGATTTTACTCACTACATTTTTTATTTGCCAAATTGAAGTTATAGTGGATCATTCGGTTAAATTGGTATGGGTCAACTAAGATTCTCATACTGTATATATGAGTTTGTATATATGTGCACATCTTTCCTCAAAAAGAGATCATCATCATCAACCATTATCAATCCACTGCAGGGTGAAGGTCTCTCCAAGTTCAATCCAGCCCTACACACTTTCTTATTTCATCCATCCATCTCACATGTTGTCTCTTTCTGGATCTTTTTCCAATCTCTTGGAATCCAGTTTAAGATTTCAATTGTCCATCTATTATCATATCTTCTAGCAATATGTCCAGCCCAACTCCACTTCAATCTTTTAATTTTTTCAATGAGGTCAGTGCCACCTGTTTGTTCTCTTACCCATATATTGCATTTTTGATATCTTTTTGTTACTCTCAACATGCATCTCTCCATATTTATTTGAGTGGTCTGAAGTCTCTGTATTGCTCTTCTATTAAGTGTCCAAGCCTCAGATCCATAAGTAAGAACTGGTAAAACACATTTATTAAATTTTTTTCTTTTCAAACACAGGCATATTTCCTTTTAGTATCAAGTTATTTCTACCAAAAGCACTCCAACCAAGTTTATTCTATGATTAATTTCATCCATTATATTTTCATCTGTATTAATAATTAACTTCTTCTAACTCATCATAATCAATCTTTATTTTTATATTTTGAGAAAATCCATTAAACATTACTTTAGTCTTTTTAACATTTATCTTTAGTTCTACTTTCATCTGATAACTCCTGCAACATTTCCTGCAGCTCTAAAGCATTATTTGCAAAAACAACTACATTATCTGCAAAATCTAAATGACTTAAATAATCTCCATTTACTTTCACTCCTTTACCTTCCCATTTTAATCCACAAAATACTTCTTGCAACACTACTGTAAAAAGTTTTGGAGATATAGAATCACCCTGTCTTATACCTTTTTAATACTGACTTTCCTAGTATCATTATGCAATCTAATTGTTGCTGTTGCATTTTTATAAATATTCTTAAAAATATGGCAATATCCTGGATCTATACATTGATGATCCAATGTTTAATCACTGAAGAAATGTTTATAGAATAAAATGCCTTTTTATAATCTACAAATCCAAAACATAATGGCAACTTATATTCATTTGTCTTTTCTATAACTTCTCTCAATACCTGGATATGATCTACTGTGCTAACCACTTTTAAATCCAGGTTATTCTCTTGGTTGGTGGAAATCCAATGTTCTCTGTAGACGAGTTGTAATTATCTTGGTAAAATTTTTGTATAAAACTGATAAAAGGCTGATAGGTGTAATTTTTAATATCTTCTTTATCACCTTTTTTAAATATTAATATTAATACTGCATTCTTCCAATTATCTGGTACATCTTTATCATTTAAACATTTGGTATATAACTTTGCTAAAAAAAATTCTATTTCTTCATCTGCTTCTTTTAATATATCAATTATAATTCCATCATTACCTGGAGCCTTTCCTTTCTTCATGAATTTAATTGCATGTCTCACTTCTGGGTAATTCGGAAGATATAATACATATAGGAAGTCCTTGTTCTTTATTACTATATAATTCTTGATAGAAGTCTTCTACCCATTTCATGATGTCATCTCTCTTTTTAGTAATAATTCAACCTTTTTTTCTTATTGCAGATATAAATTTCCTACCAATACCAAGATGTTGTTTTACACTCATGAGATGTTTATTCTCTTCTACAGGTTTCCTTGCTAGTTCAGTTATACTTTCTTATATCATTTGTAACTCTTTTCCACACCATTTTGCAATATTTCTTCATAAATTCTCTAGTCTTCTTAATAACTTTTAATATAATTTATATTTAGAATTTTTAATAATAATAACAACAATAACAACACCAATTTATTGCTTGGAAATTTGTAACAAATTCTTTCACTTGAATTGACAGCTATGGAATCAATCCAAAGATTGTATTAGCTTCAGAATCTGACATTCTATTACTGCACTAATCCATACAAGGCAAAAATGTTAATAATAACATAACAATAATCTTAGAAAACTTTTACATTAATAAGATAAATGATAAATAACCATCATATTTTTTTAATGTCAACTATAACTGCATCAATATACACAAAAATATGATGATATTTATAATATCATAACATCATGTTATAATGTGTTTTATTGTTTTTATTTTTTAAGAAATTGCAGTTGTTAACTTTTTTTCATTTAATATCATCTCTCACATATTAATATTTAGATTAAATTTCAGTAAATTTAACACAATATATTTAATAGCAAAAATAATATATTAGTAGTAGTAATAATACATCATTATATCATAATTTTCTATTATAGCAGGCTCAATATTTTTGGTAATAAATGTTAAAAGAGAATTAAATACAGTCATATAGCTTTTAGTTGAAAAATAATTGTTATTTAAAAATATATATCTAAAAAAAATGTTTTATTTTTTCCACAAGAAATTAAATGTAAAAAATCTGTTTATGTTTATTATAATCACCAATGAAAATTTTTTCTGTTTAAATATTTAAACATTTATTTATTTATTATTCTCTCTTCTAGAAATATATCTAAGCCAATTCTTCTTCATTTCTCAATGATTCCAAAGATATCTGTTTCTACTTCCACCTATATATTTTACTTTTGATTCGTTCTTCTTAATTTCTACATACTTTACTGTGTTCAAATCTCAGTTTCATAAATTCGCTCTGTAGAATTCATTTATTTAGTACATTATTTTTCAAACCCATAAGCATTTCTTAAATATATATTTCTGCCAAAAGCAGTATTTTGTAATTTAATTCTATGATTTTATAATTAGCATATTGCTATCTATCTGACACATTGGCTATTATTTGTTACTTACTTAGGGTATCCAAATATTATGGGTCATATGACTAAAACCTAGACTTTAGTGCAATCTTTCACATTAATTGATTTGAATGTCTGATGCTTATGCATAACTGTTTTAATTTGCAGAAACTTAAGTTTATCATTGGTATTTATGCAACAGTTAAATGTCTCTGAATATAATAAATATAATTTAGGTGCTCATTTGTGTTCAACAATTTCAATATTTATGTTGAAAATATGAATTTTTATTTCAAATTGCATTATTTTAAAGTGTAAGTTTTTATTATCTATACAATGTTAAAGTTTCACGATTCACACAATGACAAATCTTATTTTTGTTATGCAGTAAAATGATCAATGATTTTATATAACTTTTTATTTTATTACTGCAAGTATGTTTTTCTGTTTTCAGTATTTTTTATTACAATAAAAAATAAATTTAGTAGTTTATTGCAAGGGAATTCATAATGAGTTTAAGATCTGGAAATTACAGATCAGAGCTATGATCTCTGGACCTTGAGTTCCAGAGTCTTCGACTATACCATTGCACTAAAACATACAGGGCTAATTTCTATCAGCAATAATTTGAGAGGTTGCTTTTATCAAAAAATTATTAAGTGAAATGTTTGAAATAAAATATCCGATGTGTCAATATTCTCTTTTTAGTCATCAAAGTTATTATGTCCTGAATTGCTAAAAGCTTTTGTTAGAAAAAACTAAATCTGCTTTTGTCTTGAAAAAATTTCATCAATTATCCGATCAGATTCGATCATATGAGCAGTTACACTATCCATTGTCCACAAGACCCTCTGCTTTTTTTATTTGAAGATATAAAAAAAAGATATTAATGCTGACTAAATTAAAATTCACTTTTAAAAATGCATAGGAAAAGTATTATTTTTCAAGAAATATTAATAAATTAAATATTTGTAATATTTTTGCACAATGTTGAAAACATTATGTTTAGCATATATTAATTTAATGCTTTTATAAAAACTATTCATATTAAAAAATATTGCGTTCAGAGATACTCGTGAGAAAGGGAGGAGAGGTGGTTATTAAGACCTCAGTCAGTATTATTTATATTTGGTATTCAAAGTTTACAATCAATTACCACATCAATTTGAATTTATCATTTTATTATTTTTAATTACTGTGAAACAAATGTCTATTAAAAATGAAATTACTTTGATCTTTTTTATGTGGCGTATTTAAATATTTGAATATTATAATGAGACGCTTTTATTAAATACTATTTTTATTAGAGGAAAAAGGGATTTATTAAATATAAAAATTAATTTTATGAAAAACTGGACAATTGTAATTAAAAAAAAAGGAAAAGGAAAGGCGGGTAGAACGTAAAATTCATTTAACAATTTTTCTATTTTTTAGAAAGAGAAATTGTACTGTGAAAATAAAATTACATATAATAGCCTAGAGGGAACTGCTAATCCTCTCAATAGGATTAAATCAATTGCTCATTTTGCTGAGAGCTTGTGCAGTGATATATCTCATTATAAAATTTTGTGTTTATTATTATTATTTTGCATTAAATCAAATCGATGCATTATAGAAAATACATTTAAATAAGTATATATATATTATTGATATGATTTATGAGAATGTACTTTGAAAAATAATTTTAGAATTGTTAATTTTTTTTTCACTTCTCTCTCGATATGTTTACACACACACACAAACACATACACACAAGGACATCATTCAATCATATATTTTGTATGGATAATTTGGTTAACGTCCTACTAAGTAAGAAATTTTTCCTCTAGCTTTATTCCATTAAGAAAATTATTCGTTTACCCTATTTGACTTTTAGTAAGAACACGAACGCATTTACAGAAAGTCATGCATCTTAAATTTTTAATACTCTTCCGTAATTTTTTCGGTTTACCTATCCATTTTCTATCAATAGTATGAGAATATTGATGCAAAATAGTCTTCTAGTCTTAATTTAAAATATCACAATTTTCGTTTCAAAAACTTATCTTTTTACCCCAAAGTCTCTCTAATCAATTAATATCTTTATTTTCAAAATTATTTATTACTTTAATGATTATTCAATTTATTAATTTTTTGTTTCAAGAAAAGTTAACTCACTTCCCATCAAGTTAATTTGCGCAATTTTTATACAAATAACATTTAATATAATAATTAATTATTACCAAAAACAAATCATTATAAAATTGTTTGATCTCTTCTCACACAAAACTTCTAATTACCTTTTTTTTTCTTAGAAGATATAGTATTGGGACATCATTAAATAACATTCACTAATATAGATTTCAAACACATTCCTCCATTTTTTTCTAATTATAATTAACATATTTATTGTTTAACGATTCAAGTATTTTTAGAACCCAAATATCTCCTCAAATTATTGATTAAAATAAACGTCAAAGCCTATCTACAAAAGTTTTTTTTTGTTGACAAAATAAAATTTATAAATATTCATGTAACCTGTTCTTTATGTAGCAAAGAGGATAAACCCTTGAAATATTTCTTGTTTGAAAGTTTCTTAGTTTATCACCAATTTATCTCATCTATTACTCACACTTATGTTTTTTTTTTTTTTTTAATAGTCCTTGGAAATGTTAAAGATATCTTTTTAAATATAAGAATTGTCTTTTATATCTTTTACTTTCTGAGATATCACTTCACATTAAGTCTATATTTTGGTAATTAAAACCTTTTTTTTTAACATACTAACAAATATCAAAATTAGTGACTCATTCTCTTGTATCTGTCGATCTTTTTACAGTTACTTGGAGTTTGGACTTTTTCTCAATACTTCTGTCAAAAATAGACTGCCTTTTGATTTGTTTTGGTTTATTATAGAGCATATTTTGAATTTTTTATTATACTTTTACTGTTATAGTGATCTATAACTAGTATTATGATGATTAATAATATTTTGATTTCTTTCCTAGTAATTTCAAATAAATGTATATTTTTTTAATGTACAAGTACAGATGTAATGTTATAGAAAAGAAATAAATAACTAATTTAATAATTATTAAGTAAAGAAAAATTATTACCTTTATCTTGATATGTTTTTTTTTTTTAAATTAAAGTCCTTTTTTTGATAGTTTATTTTACTGTATCAATAATATGCATTACTTTATTGTGTCAATAAATTTTATTTTAAAGGTTTATAGAAATTAAAAAATTTCCAATAAAAAATTATCTTTACCATTATCATTTTCAAATGCTGTCAGTCCATTTCAGGATGAAGATCTCTGAAAATTTAACCCAGTTTTTTTTTCAGTCTACAGATTTCGTTTTTATAACACTCCAGAAAACTTTCTTCTCTCATCCCTCCTCTCAAATGAAGTTGCTTTTTGGTCTGCTACAATATCTTGGGAGTCAATTGAATAATTTTAATTATCTATTTCATTATTATGATATCCCATGATGATATTATTGAAGCATAGCCTGTTACCTGATATAGCTAAAAAAAAAAATGATATTATTCTCATAATTAATTTTAAATGCTAGTTGGTTTTTTTCATCAAATAATGAGTTTATAAGAATAATAATTAACTGAAAATTATAAATTTACTTGCATAAATTCATTTTATGTTAGTTATAGTTTTGGGCAATAGATGGGATAATTTGTATTTCAACAAGGCTGCATTTGCATATCAGCAGGAAAAAACTCAATGTCAATAAAAGGAGCTAAAAAGATAAATCTTTTTTATCTAAATTATTTTATATTTATAATAAATAAATAAAGTTTATTCTTAAATTGTTTTTTTTTTTTTATATAATAATTTGAAATTATTTACAAGCACTCTTAGCATTATTTTAATTCTTTTTTTTTTTATTACAAAAAGAAAATAAAAAATCCACATTAGGGTGCATAATCAGAATTATCTGTAAAAAGATTTAAATGTTAATAAAATTTCTTAAAAAGTGAATATATACGCATAATCAGTAATCTATAGGAATGATAGAACATTTTCAGAATTTTCAAAAACCTTTTTTGTTTATTTTAAAGTTGTTAATATTATACGTTTTTATTTTAATAGTTGACAACTTCATTGTTAAGTAATTGTTATTTATATGAATAATATGGTATTAAAGAATATTTATTTACCATGGCAATAACATAAATTTGCTTTAATAAATACTTCATTTTAACAATAACATAAAATTGAGTTCACATATTAGGAATCAGGATAAACCATGAATTATTATAGTTTAGATTTGTCTTAGTACTCTATTGCCTACTTAACTATCTTCAATAGAAAACTTAATATATTTTCGATTGGTAAGCAAGATAAAGATATGATACCAACAAAATATCACATCATCTTAAATAGTTATTTTTATAAGCAATCCTCTTTTTATTGATTTCAGTTCGGATATCAACAGTATGTTTGAGTAATCAATAGATGTTAGATCATAGTACTTAAACTAAATTTCTGTCTTGTTCTGCCCTGTTCATATTGCCAGATTAGTTTCTATATAATTATAACAAGAAAATTGACTTCATGCTAACATATTAATATATTTTCAAATAAGTATTGATAACTTGCTGGCAAAACAAAAGAGTAAAGGATCGCTGCTGCAGAAAATATGCATTAGATAAAAAATCCAGGTGAACTAGATCAAGATCTGAATCAACTTACTGATGAAATCTCTAAACTAGAAATTAGATATTGGGTTATGGGTAGAACATTACTGGATAGATATTTATTAAGTATTACAATGTAGCATTTATTGATTACTCAATTTTGCACCAGGACCACAACTTGAATGAGATATAATTACTAAATAAAATAAATATAGGCATGTAAATAATTTTAGTATTCTGTTCATTCATCTTTTAATTTATAAAATGCTAATTAATTAAGATCAATGCCAAAATGATCAAAAAAGCATATTGAATAGAAATGCAATATTAGCTTAACATACAATTGATAATTTACAGTCAACAGTCACTCAATATATACATTATTGGAAACAATCATTAACCAAAACCTTTTAGTAAATGTATTTTATATTTTTTCAATATGAAGCAAAAATATGCTTGATTTTTTCTCATATATATTCAACATGTTTGTGAGGAAAGAAGAAATGATTAGTAAAATGGGATCTCTCACTAAACCATTACACCATTTTTTTATATGGTAACACACAACTAAAATTTCTACTGAAATCTTATTGATAGTACAACTTTCTAATATTTCAGTTTAATTTTTACAACTATGGTATGAATATATTACTTCAGTTTCAAAAGCTTCTTTGGCATATTTAATGACCAATTGTTCCCCAGAAAATTTTAACACCTCATTGTTGATTTAATTTATATAAATAATATCAAATGTAAATTTTATGTGATAAAAGAAAATCGGAATAACCCTTACGAAATTTATTGTACTAGATATTAATTAGATAAAAATGTATTGGCTATAAAAGAGAGGCCATAAGTTGACCCTAATATAATATTTACTTTTGTAATTAATTTTGGTACAATAAATTTTATGAGATAAAATTAATATACATGTTGAAATGGTCAATGACTGTAGATGGTCTTCTGTTCTGATGCTGGATTTGTGAGATTAATGTTATGCACTGCTGATCTGAGTGAGATTATGATCTTCAAATATTTTATATTACAGAATAAATATAGATTATTAGGCAAATCATTTTTTTTATTTATTTACTCATTGTCCAACAGTAATCAAATTTCTTTAGCCTAATACTATCAAATCTCTATCATAATCTTGTCAAATTAGGGATTGCCCAATATTTTTTTATTGAGAGAATCATTATGATGAACTATACTTTCCGAACTTTCTCAAATCTTAATATTTTTATTTTAGGAAAAAATATATACAATAATGCACATAATTTAATCAAAATAAAATTTATTAACATTTTAAAACAATGACATGGATAATAGAAATATATTAATTGGCCTAGAATAATGTTCTTCGCCCAAACCATTATGTAATTTTTATTGTTTAAAGAAAATGAAGTATAATTTTTAATAATATTTACATTTAATTGAAAGAAAACTGATTCATAACTCTATGAGCATGGATAATATCATATTAAACTGTCTGGTTTTAATTTTGTAAAAGTAATTTATTTTCATCAGATAATTTATCCTCCACATTTTATTAAAAGCAATGATTATTCTTGATAATTTTTGGCTTTTATAAATCTAAATTTTAAACCCAGATCGTTAATAAGATTGTGTACCTTATTATACAGCCATACATGTTTATAAATGTATATTGATAAATGTCACTTTTGGTACACGTTATTACCAAATAATATAAATTACTCATTCATAATTTCGATTTCATCTATAGCATAAACATTAGAACAATATATAAATGGAAAGTAAATATTGCATATTATTATAAATATTAAAGAGTAAATATCATTTGATATCTGTTCTCATATTAGACATTATCTGATCAAAATAAATAGTGATATTCTATTTAAGATATTCAGTATATTGAATTCAGTTTGCTTTCCTTAAATTCCATAAGTTTGGTTCATGTTGGCTAATGAAGAAATGATTCAATATTAGTAAATCTGTAAATAGTGGTGAATTTTTATTGATACAAAATAGAAATCTGAATAGTTCTCTGTTCTTAATCTCTCTTAAAATTTAATAATCTGCTTTATTCTCACTTGCATATCCACAAAAGCCACCACAAGAATTTAAATCTCCTATAAACATAATATTTTTAGGAAAATTTGGAGCAACAGAGTAAGCTAATTTGTATTGTTCAGTTTGTAAATATTGCATGTATAAAAAAAATTATCCAAATGATGATTGTAATGTTATTTTGAGTACAATAGAAGTTGCATACTATGCAAAAAGACTTGAAACAAATTAGATTACTATGTTTAGAATGAATTTTATTAAGAATCAATATATACACAATTGTTTAAAAATGAGAAATATTTTAAGAATAATAAGTCTTCTGAAATAAGACACTGCTCTGAACAATTTGTTTTGAAGGATATTCATTTTTGACTTTGTATATCCTCAATGTAAAATTCCTAAATGGAAGAAAGATCATTCTGCAAAGATATATATGGTATTTGACATGGTTCATGGTGCCCAATACCAGGTAGTTTATATTTATATTAAAATGAATTTTGTTTTATCTATTTTACTGTCAGCCATGTGATCTTTGACATGGTTGTGAGCTAGTTTTCAGTGTTGCAAGGGGTTGCAATTCAATATAATATTTAAAAATCTTTAAAGATTATTATATAAAATGGAACAAATAGTTTAAATAAAATAATAATATAATAATAATAGGTATCATCAAATATTAGAATAAATTACTAAATGTTGTGTAAAATAAAATTAGATAAGGTAATAGAATTGTTAAAAGTGTTTACATTTAAGAGAAACTTGTAAATTATATAAATTTTGTTAAAATTGTTGCTTTTATTAAAGATTAAAAGAATATATGAAATGTATTGCAAAACAACTCAGTAAAGAAATAGATTTTAAATAATTAAAATTAAAAAAAAGATTGAACCTGTTTTGAGATGTGGGATTCAAAGACAAAAGAAGAATTTGGGAAATTTGGTAATTGTGGTGTTTTGCAAGTTCTGTCAATTAAATAATGAAAGTGTTTTTAAAATTCTTTAATTAAAATGAAATCAGGTCATATAGATATCAAGAGTAAGATATTGTTAAAACAAGATCAAAAGTATAAAAAACAAGATCTTAGGGTGTTAAAAAGATCTCAAAATCCATATATGGTCAGTTTTTTTTTAAATTAGTCAATCTATATTCTTGTTTTAATCAAGTTGTATTGAAGTCTGCATTTTTAATTTATTCAATCTGCCAGCCCTTCATTATGATGACTGAATAGAAAAAAAATAAAAACTGCTGATTGCTGTAATCTAGCCTGTATCTTTGACAGATCTGATCAAGCAAACTATTTGAAGGAATTTCTAATTAAAATGAAGAAACAATGCTTAAAACTCAAATTTCAAAGATTGATAATGTATATTATACCAACTGGAAAATAAACTATTTTATATTATTGATAGATTAAAGCAGGAAGTGAAAGTTTAAAAAAATGAGTTAGTTGCATTGTAAAGCAACTGAAGTTTAAAAAAAAAAAAACAAGATATGTATGCTTATAAAATTTTTTTACCCCAAATTGTCAGCTCAGTAATCATTTATAATATAAATGGGCATGTTTGTAAAGTATTTAAAATGTCTTAGTTTAAAAAAAAAGAGATGAATGTAATGTAATTATTGGTATTTTAAGTTAAAGGTTTATTTTGAAATTTAGTAGAGTTTATTTGTACGTAAATAAACTGTGCTATTAATTGTCATAAATTAAGTTTTATGTATGTTAGAACTTATTGTATACATGCGTTGGTAAGTCATGGTATAATTATATGTGCATTTATTTATGGTTTTCTGTTTAGTAAATCATGTTTCAGACCTAAAATGGCCACTCACTAAAATTATTATTGTAAAAGAAATGTTTTAATTGAATTTTTTTTCCATATTTGATATATGTGTGTAATTATGCTATGAAGCTTTTAATATAAAGAAATGTATTATATTTGTGACAGTGGACCATACATAGGATTACATTCAGGGTGTACTGGAGGCCAGATATTTATTCTATGATAAGTAGACTCGATCACAAAACAACAAGTTGTATTATAAGATGTAGTTGAAAAATTAATGTTTAAAATTAACTAAAATAAACCTTGGACACTTTATACATAAATATTGTTTTCTATCGTGTATGTGAACTAAAAGGAAAAAAAATTGGAGAAATGACTTATTTAAGAAAAAGAACATTATATTCTATCTAACAATTACAATATTTTGTAATAAACAATGGTTTTATTATTTATTTAAATAATATGTTAACTCCTTTATATATAGTATTGTCTAATAAAAATATGCTGGTCCATTTATTGATGTTTATTGTTTTGGCATACAAATCAAAATAAACTTAAATTATTTAGACAAGAGTAATTATGAAGAGCCAAGAATCCTCATATATGCTATACTGGAATTGCTATTCTCGATAATATTGTTGGGTTTTATACTAATAGCTTTATTGGATATTTCATAATTTATTGATTTTAACAAGTATTTAATTATGACAAAATCTTGGTTCTATATGATATCAATTGTTTTTACATACTAACACATACTACATGAAAAATGGGCTGTATTTATTATGTATATTTATGATTTCTAAATGCAGTCCTCAAGTGTTTTCTGTAGTATTACCAAACAATTTTTTTATTAAGATCATTTTTTAAATTATTATATTTCAACATTAAAAAATATTTACAATAAAAGTTTTTGTTATAAAAGCAAGATTTGTTAATCTTAAACTTGATTGTTCATCAAGAATAACAACATCTTAAAAAATATTATAGATTTACTTTAAATGTATCCACATTTGAAAATTAAATTTATAAATCATAAATATCACATAATAAATTTGATCTGCCATCTGATGGTTCCTTATGTGTTGGCAGAAAAAAACTGTGCTTTGAACACCATTGAATAAAATTGTGTTTATTTAAAAAAAAACCCATTATAATTAAGGTGCAACATCACTCTCTTTGTTTTTTTAATTTTATTAAATGTGCTTTTAACTTTAAGAGAGATAGATAACCATTTTTTCTTTTTTTCTTAATTATTAGATATTGGACTTGTCATATTTCAATCAAAATAAAGGGATATATTTAAATAAGAAGCTTAAATATTTTATTTTGGTGATGTTTAATAATAAGAAAAGCAAGTAAACTTGCTGATGTACAAATATTATTTTCAGATTTTTTTATTTTTATAACAGTTTATTTAAGGATTTCTCACCTCCCTCCCCAATATCATATTGTTTTATATTTATGCAGAAGCATTTTAATTTTCACCTACACCTTTATTTTATATAAAAAAAAACAATGTCAACAACAATTGTTCTTAATGTGTAAAAAAATAATTAGCTTTACTTTTTTTTAGTTCTTTTTTGTTCAAAAAATTGCTAATTAGTTTTCCAACAAAATAAATAAATAATGGACTGGCTTTATTGATTGAGAATTTATAAACAGTTTGAGTATCAAAAATGTCAGAACTCAGTCTGGTTCAAGGACCTTACACTTCACAATCTGGCACCCAATTGTTGTATTAAACTATGCAAGGCAGTTTTTCTTACTGAATTTCATTTTGAATTCTTTTATTATGTGGAAAGTAATTTAGAAATGCATTAATACATTATGCTAATTAGGTATGTCTAATTAAAGTATAATAAATCTAATTATAATTTGAGCTTAATATAAAACTAGGCTTTATATTCAATGAGCAATTTTATCACGAATAACAATGACCCCACTGAACACAATGCATATTAAATTATAAATGCCAAAAACAACTTTGGAAAAGATTATGATTGGTTTGTAGGCAAGATTGTTATAGGAAAAAATATAATAGGGATGTAAATAGGTCAAAAGATGCAAGTGTTTTGAAGAAGAAATATTCCTAACTTAGCTCTTGAAGAGAGACCAGTCAAGTCTTAATCCAGCTGATAAAGAAAAGGAAGCAAAAGTTTTCATCAAGCTACTGCATAATACATCAGGAATCTTACCCAAGCTATTGCATAAAATAGTAGAAGTTTTAATCAAGCTTTTAGCATACTCTGAATTTAGTCATAAAATGGTTTCTACAATAAAAATTATGTGCTAATTCAGTTAAAAACTAGACATCATCTTCCTCACATAACCTGCCTCACTGGATTCAAAATGTAAAGAAGTTACTACCTAAAGTAATCTGCAACCTTGTCTTCAACCAAGAGCATAAGTCTCTGAATGTGTATGTCCACCTTGGAAATTTATTGAAAGAAAATAGAAATTTTTTTGCTGTTAACCTAAAAATGAGATACTGCATACTAAGGACAAATTAACCATGTTGGTGTGTAGAAGACATCAAGATGAAAAGTCATGTGGAAAAACTGGAAATTATAATTAGTTAGGACTTGGCAAAAAAATAAAATTCATAGTTAAATGTATTTTTTGTGTGCACACTGTATATTATTGATAGTAAAAAAAATATTTTTTTATATAAAAGTAATTTTTTTTAAAGAATTGATAAGCTTAAATATTTTCATTAAGTTATTGTTTTCAAATTGAGAAACATTTTTTACCCTATTCAATTTTTTCTTAAAAATTATGAAATAGATTTTTTGTTTAGAAAATTTATTTATTTTTAAACTTAATTTTTTTTGTGAAACATAATTTTTCTCTCCTAAAAACTTAACAAAAGATTAATTAAGCTAAATCAAAGATTGTTATTTTTGAATTTGAAAATGTCATTTCCCCCTCTTAGTTATTTTAAGGAAATAACTCAATGAATTAAAAGTTAATTTATGAATAGAAATCAACTGATTGATTATAATTTTATGAAAAAATATATTTTTTATCAAATGAATGTTTAAAATTTTATACTATCATGTCAATTAGTTCTTAAATAATTATTTTAAAATATTTTTTAGTCTTTACTTCTTCCAACGCCTGTTACATGAATTGGAAGTGTGCGACATTTCATGACAGCTTAATGTTTTAGGATTTTTTAAATGATCTCAGTAAAACTATTTTTTTATAGGGTTGATGTGATTTTTAATAATCTACTTTATTTATTTATTTATTGCTGATAGTAATAGTTTGTGGAATTCATGCTTCATGAGTTAGATTTGTGCATAACAGTTATATGGAGTAGGGGTTTATATTTAGTGATATGGACATCCAGTTGATGACAATTTCATTATTTCTCTAATCCTAATTGGCACAAAGGAATATGCACTATATTTAATTTTATTTATTATTTCTTTAATGAAAATTTGTTTATTAACTTCTCATAAATTATATAATATCAATAATTATGCACTTTTAACACTCATTAAAGAAGTTATATTTATTAATAATTTATTTAAAGCTTAGAGCTTTCAAATCTCCATGGCTTCATACTCATAGCTGCATGCAGTTGATAGTGATGAGGGGGAGTATAATGACACCCAATCAATTACTAGAAAAGACACCTGTTTCACCATTTCAAAAAGATGGACAAACTAATTCAAACAATATTTAAATAAAATACTGAAACATCTAACTAATTAACATAAATTTGAATATTTTCCCTCATCACTATCAACCACACGCAGCTATGAGTATGAAGCCATGGAGCTTTGAAAGTGCTAAGCTTTAAATAAATTATTAATAAATATAACTTCTTTAATGAGCATTAAAAGTGCATAATTATTGATATTATTATTTCTTTATAAATTTAGTTTATAGCAGGCCAATCCATTAATGGTACTAAGTGGCCAGAGCATTGATGATGGGCAGGATGTTTTTAGTATCTCAACATTATTTGATTTATTTTTGTATTTTGATAGAGTAGTACCTAAGTATGTGTATCTAGATAATTATTGTTTGTATTCCTGGCCTAGGTTTGGCAGTGGATAAATAATTAGCCTGATCCATAGTGAAACACTTTCAAATACAGTCACAAGATTGACTGTTGATTTATGTTTATTGTTGATTATTCATGATGATGAATGATTATTTTTGTGTAATGCTGATGCTCTTATAGTTAGTTCTGTGCTGATTGCTCATGCTCATTCCTTTTATACTTAATTTTATGTTGTTGTTTTTTGGGGGATGATTGTTTTCTATCTCATAATTCAGCCCTAATGTTGTTTACTGTTACAAATGGGTATCCAATTGTGGGACATTATCCCACTGTCAAAGAAATGGAACATATAATTGGCATACTAGAACAAAATTATATATTTTTCCACCAATATACATTTGGACTCTCAAGTGTGGGGTTTTATTCTGCACTATAATTTTGGTAAGAATCTGATGAATACTAGCTTAGAGCTATTAAATATGAAATTAGTTTTTTTATACCTTTTCATATTAACTTGCATATCTCAAATTTTTGACTATTACATAGCTATATGAAAAGAGATTAATGTTTGATATTTAAATATTGTATATTGCAAAATATGGAAAGTTTTTTTCAGGTAGTGCTTTTTTGAGAAATATTTTTATTTTATGCTAAGGAACTTTTTAAAAGATTAAAGAATCAAAGTGTTATAATTATGAGTAGTAAAGCTTGTGCTTTTCAGCATGCCAAATATGTGGCAAAAAGTATTGAAGATCAAATTAAAAATAATCTCTTATGTAATGTTTTGGTTTTGTTCTTGGCAAAAAGTACTGATATTAAAATACTTCTCAGTTGGTAGCAAGTAGCTTGTTATAGCCAAATTAACAGATGCTATATAATTTTTTTTATAAATTTCACACATTTTTATGAAGGAAACATATTATATTTTGAAGGTTTTGTTTGTTGTTGTTCTTATTGACAATTGCTCCAACTATATGTAACAAAAATATTGAATTTAGAAAACTTTTTAAAAATATCCACAGTTATTATATAATATACAAAAAATGTTTGTGGATTATGCATTTGAAAGATAAATGAATGTTATAACAAAAATGATAAATAATTAAAACACATTCTATTTACCCATACAAATGATTGGATTTAAAATATGGCAATTTAATTTTATATATTGAAGTATTATGGTTAACATGAGACAATACTTATGGCAATTTAATTTCTTCTATATAGATGAAATTAAATATTTTAAAATGAGTTTTGCAAAAAAAAGTATCTACATTTTTATGATTATGCCAGATTCATAAAATTTGGGTTATTAAATGATTTGAAAATAAATCACATTAAATTATTATGATTCTGTAGTTGCTGGGAGTTTATCCTGTAATAATATATCATGACATTGAATCAGACTACAACCATGAAATTTGTTGTAATGTTATACTGAATAGTTCAAATATAACATTATTGATTTTTATGTTTTAGTTTTTCTTTCAAGATGGCAGATGTACACATAAGTAAAAAATAAGAATTCTGTAAATGGCAAAAAAATTGGCAGATATTGTTTATGTTTGTAGTGCAAGAATTTTTTTTTTTTTTAATTTCTAAATTTTTTGTTTAAAAATCATTTTCATTAATTTGAAACATAATATTATAAAAATAAAATATTTTACTATTAAAATGTGCTTTTTTAAATACTTAAACTTATATGGTAGGAAATAAAATATTTTTTTACCTTATTCAAATAGTCATAAATATAATTTATTTTTTTAAAAATTGCACATATTAATTCCATTGTTTTTAAAATACTTTTATTACTCATTAATTTAAAAATAATATTTAATAATAAATGTGCAAAAAATAATTTTATTAAAACATTGATTAACTTTTTCTATACAATTGTAATTGATATAAGAACTAGAAAAACGGAATAAGAAAAGCTTAAAATAAAAGTTTTATTATATTATGCTAAACAGCTTTTGATATCTTAATCCTGATATCATATTCATAGCAATAGCTAGTGTATGAAAGGGTTGTAGGTAAGAGCTATAATGTAAATTTTATGTGAAATATTACAAATGAGTTATATGACTCACATTTTAGAGAGGGGGAAAGGAATGCTTTTTATTTATCAATTTAATATTGTTGGTGATATGCCAAGCTTCCTTTATTCTGTGTTTAGAGTTATTTCTTCTATAAATGCAACACTAACTGATATAGGCTGGAATGTGTGACCAAGGTTGTTTTCATGATCTAGAAACATGGATTTGTAATTTGAATTGTTTTTACCTTCTATAGAGGTATTTATGTTGGGATGATCTTGTTGTGGGGCTGGCATGAGATTCACCAAAGTAAACATCTTTGCAGTTTGACTGCAAGAAATCTTGTAAATGGTATAGGGGTTTGGTCAGTGGGGACTTCATCTTTAGAATTATTAATCAAGGAGTTTAAAGATGGGTGGATTTTGAAGGCTGACCCTATATGAATCAGAAAGAATTTTATTTATACTTCAGGAGATTTTAGGGATATAGAAGAATGATATTCCTTGCTTGATGTCAGATGATGTGGAACTAACTCTGATCTTTTTGTAGAATTTATTAAGCAATATTGATGTCTTCTATATTTGTACCTAGAAAGACATAACTCATTTATTCCAACTTGCACAATTTTAGATTTCTATGTAGAAATGTTTTCAGACTGGCATATTTACATGTTCTGGGAATTATAGTTTCAGGATGTATAATATCTCTTGATTTCAATAAGTTTGATTAACATTTTGTAAATTAATTGGGCACTGTTCTTTTAGATATATAAGTTAAGAAACTATCAACAACTCATTTAGGATAGTGTCTCTAGATATCACTGAGTTTTATGGATCAATAAACAGAAACAATCACCATGATCAAACTTGCATTAACAACATTTAATTATCCAGATCAAAGAATTAGCTTTATTATTGATTGCCTAAATTGGATTGATCAAGCATGATTGCCATCTCCAATGGACAACACTATACCATGAAAAATGGTTGGTCAATGGGACTGCCAACAAATGGAATAATATCCAGCATTGTTCTGAATAGTATTTAGATTGATGTTCTCTCCAAATATTTGGAACACATTTGAGATAATATATATACAATATGTCAATGATATTTTCCTCTGTGCTCCAGAGCTCCAAATCAACAATATCAAATGTGAACTTGCAGAGAGATCTGTATTAACCTGGACCCTAAACCATGAAGTTGCCTTCAGAGGAATAAAGTTTCTCAACTTATATATCCAAAAGGATAGTGACCATTTAAATTGCAAAATGCTAATCAAACCTATTGAAATCAAAGATAGTTTACATCACAAATCACAATGTATACAAATATGGCAGTCTGAAAACATTTCTACATAGAAATCTAAACTTGTGCAAGTTAGAATCAGTTCACAAGTCTACCACTGAAAAGTACATTAATGAGTTATGTATTGCTGGGTACAAATATAGGACCATCAATATTCTCATTAACTTCAACAAAAATATCAGTGATAGATTTTATCATCTGACATCAAGTCCTGGATAATGCTTCCCTGTATTATTATTATCTTCTGAAGTATAAATAAAACATTCTGATTTGTATAAGGTCAGCCTTCAAATCCCATCCACTATAAAACAGATGATTAATAATTCTAAAGATAAACTCCGTATTTGACCAGACCCCCTCATACCATTTACAAGAATTATTGCAATCAAACTCGTTGCAGTGCTGTTTACTTTGGAGAATCTCATGCTAGACTTTCAACAAGATTGTCCCAACACCATATCTCTATAGAAGGGCTAAAACAATCCAAATCACAAATTCATATTTCTAGAGAATGAAACAAACTCAGACATACCTTCAAACCTATATCAGATGACATTCTATGTATAGAAAGGAAGGATTTTGAATGCAAAATCAAGGAGGCTTGGCATATCACCAATAATGTTAACTCAATAAATAAAAAAGGAATCTTGCTTTTCCCTCTCTAAAAAATGGGCCATACAACTCATTTGTATATATTTACATAAAGTTTACATTATATCTTTTTCTCACAACTTTTTCATCCAATACGTTGCTATGAATATGGTACCAGGATTAAGATATCGAAAGTTGCACAGCTTTATATAATAAAACATTTATTTTAAGTTTTTCTTAATTAGCATTCCTAATGCTTATATCAATTATAAAATTTATTCAGATTAACACTTAATTACATAGTTAGTTCCATTATATAATTAAATGCAAAAAGATATCTTTATCAGCAATGAAAAAAAAAATCATTTCATGATTAAAGAATGAAAAAAACGGTTCATAAGAAATGCACGTTATTTAATAAAGACATTGATTTTATTTAACATGGACAATAATTATTTTTTTACAAAAAAATAAATAAAATAAAATTCGCAGACAATAATCAAGTGCCAATTGAAAATTTAAACAGATAATTCTTTATTAATTTTATATTTAAAATTCCAAATTTAAATATTAAATTGGAATTGAAAAATCACTTTTAAAATTTATCTATATATGGCACTTAATTTAATTTCATAACTAATACAGAAAACTGATGAAATTAAAAAATATACATAGTTTGTGTTGTTGTTGTTATTATTATTATTATTATTATTATTATTATTATTATTATTATTATTATTATTATTATTATTATTATTATTATTATTATTATTATTATTATTATTATTATTATTATTATTATTATTATTATTATTATTATTATTATTATTTTAAGAATTGATATTTTAAAAATTAGATTTATTGAATTTAAAAATTAATTTATATTGACTGATAAATTTAAAGAAATGCACAATTAAGCTAGAGATTGGTATTAAAATCATATTAAAACAGAATTTTGATTATCAATTGTTTTAATATTTGAGAAAAAAAAAAACGTGCTACTCTATATATATTTGATCGATTATATATATAAACTACATTTTTTAAAATGCATTTTTAAATCATTAAAAATTAAATTAACTTAGACAATTGTCAATTATGTATCTGTATATTTTGAGTTCAAGGCCTATGCACAGTAGTTCGGCTCTGTCATTTCCGATGCTTAAATTTCTTAAGACCGCTTGAGAAATAAAATTACTGAATATTAGTTTATTTAATAAAATCTTTAAATCATTAAATTGTGTTTGAAGTAATCTTAATTTTTTTTATTATTTGAATTTGTATATACATTTTTTATAATTGTTCATATGTATTTGTTATTATTTAAGTTATATTTGCACTATTTATTATTTATATGTTTACGTTGCATCTATTCTATCAGAAATATTGTAAGCACAATATAAATAATAATTATGCAGAATTTTATGACTATGTGGAATGTCATTTATATTATAACCTGAAGCTATTGTCAACTTTATAAGCATTTAAAGATAACAATATACAGTATATAAATTTTGTGATTTCAATGTTTATTTGTATATGTAATATTGAAATAGCATTAAACAGATTTTTGTACTATTTTTTTTTATAAGAAAAATAAATCTTTTGTTTTTTCACAGTGAATAGATAATATAGGGGATTTGAACACCAGTTTTCAAGTTCCCTTCAGCTATTCAACTCTATCTCATACAACCAATACACGAGACCAAACACATATGAAAAAGATAAATGATCTCCAATATATATATATGACAATAGATGGCATTATACCAAAAACACCTTCAAGCGTTTGTTTACATAAATGTCAGAGCGAGCTATTTCACTATCTCTAACTTAATTTCCACCTTTATATCATGATTTCAAGCTATTTGCTATCGTCAGTGAAGGACAGGATTAAGAAACTAGATCTAAAACACAAACTCTGAGCGTTTAAGAAACAGTTTCTATTCAGCTTGCAAGCGTGAATCTTTTAAACACGTAATTTCTTCAAACTCAGCATAGCATGCCAGATAGCTACATGGGTCTGATATCAGTTCAGCATCACCACATAGTAGAAGCCTCTGCAATATATATCATTGCAAGAAAGACCTCAAAGGTACATTTATGAAAAACAAAAAACACAAGTTAAAAACTTGCATACACTTCTATTTATGACAATAGATGCCGTTATACCAAAAACATCTTCCGATTTGTTTACATAAACGCCAGAGCGAGTATTTCACTATCTCTAACTTAATTTCCACCTTCATATCATGATTTCAAGCTATTTGCTATCGTCAGTGAAGGACAGATTAAGAAACTAGATCTAAAACACAGACTCTGAGCGTTTAAGAAACAGTTTCTATTCAGCTTCAAGCTGAATCTTTAGACACTTAATGTCTTCAAACTCAGCATAGCATCCAGATAGCTACATGGGTCTGATATCAGTTCAGCATCACCACATAGTAGAAGCCTCTCAATATATATCATTGCAAGAAAGACCTCAAAGGTACATTTATGAAAAACAAAAAACACAAGTTAAAAACTTGCATACGCTTGTATTTATGACAATAGATGGTGTTATACCAAAAACACTTCAAGCATTTGTTTACATAAATGTCAGAGTGAGTATTTTACTATGTTTAACTTAATTTCCATATTCATATCATGATTTCAAGCTATTTGCTATCATCAGTGAAGGACAGGATTAAGAAACTAGATCTAAAACACAAACTCTGAGCGTTTAAGAAACAGTTTCTATTCTTGCAAGCATGAATCTTTTAGACACGTAATGTCTTCAAACTTAGCATAGCGTGCCAGATAGCTACATGGGTCTGATATCAGTTCAGCATCACCACATAGTAGAAGCCTCTGCAATATATATCATTGCAGGAAAGACGTCAAAGGTACATTTATGAAAAACAAAAAACCAAGTTAAAAACTTGCATACACTTGTAATTATGACAATAGATGGCGTTATACCAAAAACACCTTCAAGCATTTGTTTACATAAACGTCAGAGCGAGTATTTCACTATCTCTAACTTAATTTCCACCTTCATATCATGATTTCAAGCTATTTGCTATCGTCAGTGAAGGACAGGATTAAGAAACTAGATCTAAAACACAAACTCTGAGCGTTTAAGAAACAGTTTCTATTCAGCTTGCAAGCATGAATCTTTTAGACATGTAATGTCTTCAAACTCAGCATAGCATGCCAGATAGCTACATGGGTCTGATATCAGTTCATCATCACCACCTAGTAGAAGCCTCTGCAATATATATCATTGCAAGAAAGACCTCAAAGGTACATTTTTGAAAAACAAAAAACACAAGTTAAAAACTTGCATATGCTTGTATTTATGACAATAGATGGCGTTATACCAAAAACACCTTCAAGCATTTGTTTACATAAACGTCAGAGCGAGTATTTCACTATCTCTAACTTAATTTGCACCTTCATATCATGATTTCAAGCTATTTGCTATCGTCAGTGAAGGACAGGATTAAGAAACTAGATCTAAAACACAAACTCTGTGCGTTTAAGAAACAGTTTCTATTCAGCTTGCAAGCGTGAATCTTTTAGACACGTAATGTCTTCAAACTCAGCATAGCATGCCAGATAGCTACATGGGTCTGATATCAGTTCAGCATCACCACATAGTAGAAGCCTCTGCAATATATATCATTGCAAGAAAGACCTCAAAGGTACATTTATGAAAAACAAAAAACAGAAGTTAAAAACTTGCATACGCTTGTATTTATGACAATAGATGGAGTTATAACAAAAACACCTTCACTGATGATAGCAAATAGCTTGAAATCATGATATGAAGGTGGAAATTAAGTTAGAGATAGTGAAATACTCGCTCTGACATTTATGTAAACAAACGCTTGAAGGTGTTTTTGGTATAACGCCATCTATTGTCATAAATACAAGCATATGAAAGTTTTTAACGTGTTTTTTGTTTTTCATAAATGTACCTTTGAGGTCTTTCTTGCAATGATATATATTGCAGAGGCTTCTACTATGTGGTGATGCTGAACTGATATCAGACCCATGTAGCTATCTGGCATGCTATGCTGAGTTTGAAGACATTACGTGTCTAAAAGATTCACGCTTGCAAGCTGAATAGAAACTGTTTCTTAAACGCTCAGAGTTTGTGTTTTAGATCTAGTTTCTTAATCCTGTCCTTCACTGACGATAGCAAATAGCTTGAAATCATGATATGAAGGTGGAAATTAAGTTAGAGATAGTGAAATACTCGCTCTGACGTTTATGTAAACAAACACTTGAAGGTGTTTTTGGTATAATGCCATCTATTGTCATAAATACAAGCATATGCAAGTTTTTAACTTGTGTTTTTTGTTTTTCATAAATGTACCTTTGAGGTCTTTCTTGCAATGATATATATTGCAGAGGCTTCTACTATGTGGTGATGCTGAACTGATATCAGACCCATGTAGCTATCTGGCATGCTATGCTGAGTTTGAAGACATTACGTGTCTAAAAGATTCACGCTTGCAAGCTGAATAGAAACTGTTTCTTAAATGCTCAGAGTTTGTGTTTTAGATCTAGTTTCTTAATCCTGTCCTTTACTGATGATAGCAAATAGCTTGAAATCATGATATGAAGGTGGAAATTAAGTTAGAGATAGTGAAATACTCGCTCTGACGTTTATGTAAACAAACGCTTGAAGGTGTTTTTGGTATAACGCCATCTATTGTCATAAATACAAGTGTATGCAAGTTTTTAACTTGTGTTTTTTGTTTTTCATAAATGTACCTTTGAGGTCTTTCTTGCAATGATATATATTGCAGAGGCTTCTACTATGTGGTGATGCTGAACTGATATCAGACCCATGTAGCTATCTGGCATGCTATGCTGAGTTTGAAGACATTATGTGTCTAAAAGATTCACGCTTGCAAGCTGAATAGAAACTGTTTCTTAAACACTCAGAGTTTGTGTTTTAGATCTAGTTTCTTAATCCTGTCCTTTACTGACGATAGCAAATAGCTTGAAATCATGATCTGAAGGTGGAAATTAAGTTAGAGATAGTGAAATACTCGCTCTGACGTTTATGTAAACAAACGCTTGAAGGTGTTTTTGGTATAATGCCATCTATTGTCATAAATACAAGCGTATGCAAGTTTTTAACTTGTGTTTTTTGTTTTTCATAAATGTACCTTTGAGGTCTTTCTTGCAATGATATATATTGCAGAGACTTCTACTATGTGGTGATGCTGAACTGATATCAGACCCATGTAGCTATCTGGCATGCTATGCTGAGTTTGAAGACATTATGTGTCTAAAAGATTCACGCTTGCAAGCTGAATAGAAACTGTTTCTTAAACGCTCAGAGTTTGTGTTTTAGATCTAGTTTCTTAATCCTGTCCTTCACTGACGATAGCAAATAGCTTGAAATCATGATCTGAAGGTGGAAATTAAGTTAGAGATAGTGAAATACTCGCTCTGACGTTTATGTAAACAAACGCTTGAAGGTGTTTTTGGTATAACGCCATCTATTGTCATAAATACAAGCGTATGCAAGTTTTTAACTTGTGTTTTTTGTTTTTCATAAATGTACCTTTGAGGTCTTTCTTGCAATGATATATATTGCAGAGGCTTCTACTATGTGGTGATGCTGAACTGATATCAGACCCATGTAGCTATCTGGCATGCTATGCTGAGTTTGAAGACATTACGTGTCTAAAAGATTCACGCTTGCAAGCTGAATAGAAACTGTTTCTTAAACGCTCAGAGTTTGTGTTTTAGATCTAGTTTCTTAATCCTGTCCTTCACTGACGATAGCAAATAGCTTGAAATCATGATCTGAAGGTGGAAATTAAGTTAGAGATAGTGAAATACTCGCTCTGACGTTTATGTAAACAAATGCTTGAAGGTGTTTTTGGTATAACGCCATCTATTGTCATAAATACAAGCGTATGCAAGTTTTTAACTTGTGTTTTTTGTTTTTCATAAATGTACCTTTGAGGTCTTTCTTGCAATGATATATATTGCAGAGGCTTCTACTATGTGGTGATGCTGAACTGATATCAGACCCATGTAGCTATCTGGCATGCTATGCTGAGTTTGAAGACATTACGTGTCTAAAAGATTCACGCTTGCAAGCTGAATAGAAACTGTTTCTTAAACGCTCAGAGTTTGTGTTTTAGATCTAGTTTCTTAATCCTGTCCTTCACTGATGATAGCAAATAGCTTGAAATCATGATCTGAAGGTGGAAATTAAGTTAGAGATAGTGAAATACTCGCTCTGACGTTTATGTAAACAAACGCTTGAAGGTGTTTTTGGTATAACGCCATCTATTGTCATAAATACAAGCGTATGCAAGTTTTTAACTTGTGTTTTTTGTTTTTCATAAATGTACCTTTGAGGTCTTTCTTGCAATGATATATATTGCAGAGGCTTCTACTATGTGGTGATGCTGAACTGATATCAGACCCATGTAGCTATCTGGCATGCTATGCTGAGTTTGAAGACATTACGTGTCTAAAAGATTCATGCTTGCAAGCTGAATAGAAACTGTTTCTTAAATACTCAGAGTTTGTGTTTTAGATCTAGTTTCTTAATCCTGTCCTTCACTGACGATAGCAAATAGCTTGAAATCATGATATGAAGGTGGAAATTAAGTTAGAGATAGTGAAATACTCACTCTGACGTTTATGTAAACAAACGCTTGAAGGTGTTTTTGGTATAACGCCATCTATTGTCATAAATACAAGCGTATGCAAGTTTTTAACTTGTGTTTTTTGTTTTTCATAAATGTACCTTTGAGGTCTTTCTTGCAATGATATATATTGCAGAGACTTCTACTATGTGGTGATGCTGAACTGATATCAGACCCATGTAGCTATCTGGCATGCTATGCTGAGTTTGAAGACATTATGTGTCTAAAAGATTCACGCTTGCAAGCTGAATAGAAACTGTTTCTTAAACACTCAGAGTTTGTGTTTTAGATCTAGTTTCTTAATCCTGTCCTTCACTGACGATAGAAAATAGCTTGAAATCATGATCTGAAGGTGGAAATTAAGTTAGAGATAGTGAAATACTCACTCTGACGTTTATGTAAACAAACGCTTGAAGGTGTTTTTGGTATAACGCCATCTATTGTCATAAATACAAGCGTATGCAAGTTTTTAACTTGTGTTTTTTGTTTTTCATAAATGTACCTTTGAGGTCTTTCTTGCAATGATATATATTGCAGAGACTTCTACTATGTGGTGATGCTGAACTGATATCAGACCCATGTAGCTATCTGGCATGCTATGCTGAGTTTGAAGACATTACGTGTCTAAAAGATTCACGCTTGCAAGCTGAATAGAAACTGTTTCTTAAATGCTCAGAGTTTGTGTTTTAGATCTAGTTTCTTAATCCTGTCCTTCACTGATGATAGCAAATAGCTTGAAATCATGATCTGAAGGTGGAAATTAAGTTAGAGATAGTGAAATACTCGCTCTGACGTTTATGTAAACAAACGCTTGAAGGTGTTTTTGGTATAACGCCATCTATTGTCATAAATACAAGCGTATGCAAGTTTTTAACTTGTGTTTTTTGTTTTTCATAAATGTACCTTTGAGGTCTTTCTTGCAATGATATATATTGCAGAGACTTCTACTATGTGGTGATGCTGAACTGATATCAGACCCATGTAGCTATCTGGCATGCTATGCTGAGTTTGAAGACATTACGTGTCTAAAAGATTCATGCTTGCAAGCTGAATAGAAACTGTTTCTTAAATGCTCAGAGTTTGTGTTTTAGATCTAGTTTCTTAATCCTGTCCTTCACTGACGATAGCAAATAGCTTGAAATCATGATCTGAAGGTGGAAATTAAGTTAGAGATAGTGAAATACTCGCTCTGACGTTTATGTAAACAAACGCTTGAAGGTGTTTTTGGTATAACGCCATCTATTGTCATAAATACAAGCGTATGCAAGTTTTTAACTTGTGTTTTTTGTTTTTCATAAATGTACCTTTGAGGTCTTTCTTGCAATGATATATATTGCAGAGGCTTCTACTATGTGGTGATGCTGAACTGATATCAGACCCATGTAGCTATCTGGCATGCTATGCTGAGTTTGAAGACATTACGTGTCTAAAAGATTCACGCTTGCAAGCTGAATAGAAACTGTTTTTTAAACGCTCAGAGTTTGTGTTTTAGATCTAGTATCTTAATCCTGTCCTTCACTGACGATAGCAAATAGCTTGAAATCATGATATGAAGGTGGAAATTAAGTTAGAGATAGTGAAATACTCGCTCTGACATTTATGTAAACAAACGCTTGAAGGTGTTTTTGGTATAATGTCATCTATTGTCATAAATACAAGCGTATGCAAGTTTTTAACTTGTGTTTGTTTTTCATATATATATATTGTGCTGAACCAGTACTCATCAGTTGGTCCAGATCATCATCTCCCCCACTCACATATATATAATCAATGCTCAGTTTATATTAAGATAGCAAATCTTCAAACTTTAATGGACAAGCTTTAATCTATTCCTCCCCCCAACTCTTCAACCATCCATACTACTGAAAATCTGCTGATGCCAATATTATTGTTATGCCATGTTGACATAAGTCACTCTGACCCCTCATGTTAATGACCTTGTCCATTCAAATACACAGATAAAGAATGAGTAGAATATAGGTCCTATACATGAGGGGTCAGACTGACTGAAGGTCAACATGGGCATGACAATAATATTGGTATTAGCAGGGGATTTGGGCATTTCATCAACAGATTTTCAATGGTATGGATGGCTGAAAAATTGGAGGGTGAAGTAGATTGAAGCATGTCCATTAAAGTTTGAAGATTTGCTATACCGAACACTGATTATATAAATGTGTGGGAGATGATAATCTGGACCAATTAATGAGTGTTGGTTCAACATGAAATACATATATTGAAAATAATTCATTTTTTTCACATGTGTTTGGTCATATGTATCAGTTGTGCCAGATAGAATGGATGGCTGAGTGAGCTTAAAAGTCTGTGTTCAAATCCTCTATATTATATCAAAACTCTAAATATATAATGTATATTTGTATTTGAATATTGTAGTAGATAGATAAATAGTTGGATATATGGATGGTTGGATATATAGAAAAATTATTGAATAGATAGAGGATCATGTTGACTGCCAGCAAGAAAGAAAAAAGTATATATATTTTTAAACATAGTAAATGGCTTAGGGCAACATTAGCTGATCAACTATTAGTATTTCTTTTATAAAATGTTTTATTACTACTATTACTGTTTTTATTATTATGATTATTACACCTACTACTACTACTATTACTATTGCTGCTGCTACTTTTACTGACTTTCCCTCAGTCCATGTGTGTCTCATTAATTGTGAACACATAAATTGTAAAATTTAACACATGGTAAAAGCACTTGTGATCTTTCATTTATTGATATTAAAATTTATACTGGGTTTTGTTTTTCATTCTATGTATCTATTTTTTTTTACCTTCATTCATTTTCTTTTGTTTTCTTTGCATTTTTTTAATATTGATTTTTAACCGTCTTGTTAATATTGTCAATATTCATCTGATTTGATCTAGGGTCATGTCACTGACAGTTGATTACGAATTATTATGAGAGAAAGCAATTGTAAATATTAAAAATTTCATAAATAGTTAGAACATATTCTACGACTACCCGAAATTAGTGTAATTGTAAATATTAAAAATTTCATAAATAGTTAGAACATATTCTACGACTACCAGAAATTAGTGTCTAATTGTAACAATGGTCAATAGTAATTTTTATTATACTATAATAAAATGTGTATAGACGGTTGAAACGATTGTTTAGCTAGTGTGTATATATACACATATGTACAAATAAAATAATGAATGTAAAACATTATTTGTTCGTCTGCAATATATTAATTTCAAATTTTTTTTTTTTCAATATATTTATTATTGCTAAAGTTTAGCTGCTAGTGTATTATGGGTGCTCATATATTTGTACAAGTATGATTGAATCAAATGTTGTGTGTGTGCGTGCAAACTTATACTAGGTAAGTTGATTTTTCTTACAATTAATTATTAATTATCAGATCATGTGCAGGAGCTGCTCATATAAAGAAAGTTGTGATGAATTTTTTTCAAGCTATCAAACACAAAAGACCTTTTTAATAAATTAATTATTCCAGTTTTTATTGTCATATGAATGAGATTGGGAAGGAATTATATTTTGAGATTAAAAAAAAAATTATCATTTTACAGCTCTAATTGTATAAAAATAATACCATATGGCTCTTAAAATTATCCTCTTATATTCCAGCTGGTGGTTTTGTATAAAATATTTTTTATAGCTATTGTTTTTTTCCGTAAGTAAATATGTCATCATATTTTTATATACTTCAGAATTTTGATTACTCTTAATTTTTAAAATCACTCTTTGAATAATTAAAGTACATATTCTATATAAATATTAATGACAAACAATCTAAAATTGTTTTAATTGCATAAAGACTGCATTATTTTATTGATATACATCACATTTTTTTTCGATTTATATTTTAAAATAATATCTTAAATAGCTTTTCTTAGAAATTTAATTATCTGAAATATTTTTTTAATGAATATATACCATATATATTAGATATGTTTAAATCATCCACTCCACCACTTAAAATATACGAATAAAGACATCTGAAAAAAAGTTTCTTTATTTTTATGTTTAAATAATGTGTGGTAAAATGAAAGTTTCAAATATATTTTATATATGCAATATATGCGGGATTTGAACTCAGACTTTCACACGATCCACTACTCTCGGTGCCATCTCATTTTTTTTTTTTTTTAAAAAAAATGTTACCTATGGAAAAAGTGAGATGAATTTGAATTATTCCGTGTGTTTACGTTTAATTAAAAAGCAGATATATTAATTTTTAATTGAAATTTAAAGTTTATATTTGGTCTAATAATAATTTCTAGTTTAATAAATGATTAGTAATAATCGTTAATGTATTTAACTAAAGTAATTGATGTCAAATTTGGGTGCAGAAAGTTTGAGATTTGCCAATCAAAATGTAATAGTTTAATACTGGTAAATAATGAACAAGTGATAACGTTTTGTATAAGAGATTTGGATAAACTGAAGCGCACTGGTTCATCATGAAATGCATTTTAGGTATCACCTGTTTTTATTATTTATGTCTTTATTTATGTGTTTCAAGATCATGTGGTAGAGTGGAAATTAAAGTGTAATATATGTTTGTAAACATTAAAAGCATAAAGCTAAACTAGTCAATAAATAATCAAAATTACCCAGAATTCACAACTCAACCAGACTAGCCTAAAAAATAAATTCTAAAACACTACCAATGGTTTTACTCCTACATGCAGACTTATCAAGTTTAAAGAACTGCAAAATATAAACATATTTAAACTAAGCATTACCCACAATCCACTTTCCATACATTCTTAATATTAAAAGAACTTTTAAATAAGTTAATTGATTTAGAATCATAAATTTTTAATAATAAAGGTTCTTTAATTTTTGTTTTTATTTCATTTCTCTCAAAAAAGACAAACTTAGTTTCATTGAAATAAATAGTGTGGCCTATATTTTTTTCTTGGGTATACAAAGCAGAATTAAGATATGTATTTCTAATCCTACTTTTATGTATTTTTATTCATTCATTTAAGCTAAAACTACTCTGAGCTATATATATATATATATATGTAACTTTATAAATAAATATTTGAAAATACAGTAATTAAAAATCTATAAAAATTATATGTATAACTATAACTTAGAAGCGCTTTCACTACCTTGTAGCTTTGTCAACTATCACATTTAATATGTCAACTTTCCCATAATTCAATGTCAACTTTCCCATAATTCTGTGACCTTAATGTTTGCTGCTTGCCGATTAATTAAATTTTGCTCAAACGTTAAGATCACAGAATTATGGGAAAGTTGATATTGAATTATGGGAAAGTTGACATTTTAAATGTGATAGTTGACAAAGCTACAAGGTAGTGAAAGCGCTTCTAAGTTATAGTTATACATATAATTTTTATAGACTTTTAATTATTGTATTTTCAAATATTTATTTATAAAGTTACATATATTATTTTGAAAAAATACAGACATCAATTTGAAATATTATATATATATATATCTTCTTACAAAAATAAGGAATAATATATACTACTCCAGGAATAGTCTTTCTATCAAAAATTATATTATTTAATAAATTATTCGAAGTAATTTTATAATGGCAAAGAAATAAACTATTTTTCTTTATGCTTACAACACTATAAATATTACTATATATATATATATTAATGTTTCAACATGGGCTACGTATGATACGTCATTCTGCATTATAAGTTACCCCGCCTCTGAATAAAAATTTAAACTAATAAACTATAAAATATAAATAAGACTTAGATACATGATAGAAAAAGAGAAAGAAAGAGAATTATTAAAGATTGATTATTTAAATTAAACAGTAAGGATTTTCCTTCTTAACACATGTGCTGTACTGTTTTTTATATTAACTCAATGTTGTCTTGTTGACTCTCGAATGACGACACAAGATAGAGACTGTTTAAAACTAATTTTTTTGTGTAAGATAAATATGTAAAATGGAGGAGGGATCATTTTAAATATATTTAAAAATTCTCTACATATTATAATAATCATAGTATTTCTTAGTTTTTATTATTTGTTAGTAATTCTATTTTGGAATATATCTTGAAGCAAATTAATTGATAAACCTCTAAACTGGATTAATTAAAAGCTAATTAAATAGGTCAATGAAGCAGTATTCAATTAATGAATAAGGTTTTTGGTGACATTTATTGATTTTAAATATTTAATTAATGCAATCATAAAACAATTACAGGAATTAACACTTAAGATAATGGAATTGGATGTTTTTTAGAGGTATCATGGTATAAATAGGAGAAGGAAAAGGGCAGAGACAAACACTGAGAAACAGAAGAGAATATTCAGGAGGTGAGAAAGTTTTGCATTAAGAATCTATTTCAAAATATACACTTAGCTGTTGTCTTTCTCAAGTACAATCTATCTCCACTAATATTTGTATCAAGATTAGTAATGTATAAAAGCACTTCAGTGATATTAAATATACCATAATTTAATAAAGAATTCTCAATATAAAGCAAAGATGATTAGATTTTATACAAAGGAAGCCCTGAAATGATGGAGGTGAATCCATGTCAGTGCACTAATCAGTCTGAACTTTGTAATTTTTCCTACCCAGAATTCTCCAGCTTATTAGAGTAAAAGAATGATGCAATAAGATATTACTTGTGTCTACCCATAAAGGATATGTGCTCATCTCCTATGATTTTAGTCATATCTATATAAAGAAAAGAGTGACCTAGTGAAAATAAAATGATAGAAATACATTTATATCATAGATCTTTAATAGTATGCTTACTATATTACTGTTTTATGAACATTATTGCTGTAAGATTTTCTTTGATATGAAAATGCAAGGCCTTAACTAATTATTATTATTATTATTATTATTATTATTATTATTATTATTATTATTATTATTATTATTATTATTATTATTATTATTATTATTATTATTATTATTATTATTATTATTATTATTATTATTATTATTATTATTATTATTATTATTATTATTATTATTATTGTTATTATTATTATTATTATTATTATTATTATTATTATTATTATTATTATTATTAATTGTTTTTTTTTTGTAATGGCAGTAGCAAAATAATTATAGATTTATAATTTCACTAACATTTATCATTTGGAAGACATTTTATTTTTATCCATGTATATGTATTGGAAATAAAGGAAGGGAATTTTCAGAAATTTATTAGGAAATTGCATCATACCTTTTTGTGGTTTTTGAATATGATACAACAAATTCATTTGTAATGAAATATATATCTTATAAGCATTATTCTAGTGTATTTCAATGTATTTTTTGTTATTAAATATTATTATCAATGTGATTCAGTCCAAACATGTATAAGAGAAATTCAATGCAGCCCAGTGAAAACATGTTGTGAATGGATTAGATTAGGTTGTTGTATGTCCAGAAGCAATCTTTTGAAGTAAAGGGTAGTTTAGTTCAAGCTCCATTTCATAAAGTTATCAATAGAAAAACAGAGTCATAATAATAAAATGCTTTTGGATGTGAGAGATGTTTGACCTTTTGTGGATTGAATTTTTGGGTGATCAGTAAATGTCTGACCTGTCAGCTTTGTCAGAACCATGTAGATGATTAGCACTGTCATTTCCTGGATCCTAATATTATGTGTATATGAATGTTTGTCATTTATTATTGGATATACATATATATCATAATAGTTTTATAATATAGCACTGATATATTTGCATTAAAGCTATGACCTATATCCCAACACAAGTGAGGTACACATTTTGATTCTAATTAGATATAATTTTTTTAGATAGTTGATTCTCAGATAATCCAGATAGGTATTCAATATAGGCCATAAATGAATATTAATTTACTTTTAACTGGAAGGTTAACATGAGCATAACAACAATATTGGCATCAGCATGGGATTTGGGAATTCTATCATCAGATTTTCAATGGTATGGATAGCTGAATAGTTGGAGGTTGGAGTTGATTGAAGGTTGTCCATTAAAGTATAAAGATTTGTTATCTTAATATAAACTGAGCATTGATTATACATTTGTGTGGGAGATGATAATATGGACCAACTGAGAACAAAATATGTATATTGGTGATTATTTATCTTTTCTACATGTGTGTGGTATGTGTATCAGTAGTATGAGATAGTGTGGATAGTTAAAGGTTGCTTAAAAGTTTGAGTTCAAATTCCCTATATTTTAACTGGAAAGTAAAATATAGATGGGAAGCTGCTCAAATTTTTACCATTTCATAATTGATAAATCTTAGTGGGATTTGACTTTTTTTGACAGTTTTTTTATTTTATAGAAAGTGATTTTAAAAACGTTTGATTTTAACTTTTATATATATATACGAAAATAGTTGGAGGTAATTAAACTGTAATTAAAACATATATAATGCACTATATTTAGTAAACTAAAGAATAGAGTACTTTTTTTTTCATATGTCATAGCATCGGCCGGGATGCAAACCCAAAACCGTCTGCAACCAACTACTTGCTTGCATGGCGGCTGCGATACCTCTTGGCTAACAATGCAAGACTAGAAGAATAGAGTACTTCTTCCTATTTAGATACAATTTTATTGAAATAAAATCCTTGTTTTTTACTTCACCTTTGAGTGGTAAGTTTTAAATTGCGCTTTACGCAAAAAAGTGAAGCTTAGTATTATTAGAAAAAAATTATAGGCTAAACTTCCCTTAAAATCTCAATGTAAGCCGACACTTCCAAGATAGACTATAAATATGGAGACTTAAGTTCTCTGACAGCACTCAGCTGTATAATTCTTTTCTAATAATCCTAAGCTTCACTTTTTTGCACAATGCGCAATTTAAAACATACAATTTTATTCTTGATTATGCCATATTTAGATCTGGCATCAATATTAATTTTATTCCAAAATTTCAACATGTTTGTTAAATTAAGCTTTATCAAATGGTCCACTTTTTTTGGTTTACTCTATTTATTAATTATCTAAACATTTGTAAAATTGTTTTCTGGTTACATGAAGGTTGGTCATTTCTGCTTTATTTTTGCATATATTTAGTGCTTTTGATGAGATATACATTTTGATTCACAAGGATCAAAGTTTCTAAACATCAATCACTTCAGATAAGTATGTTATTAATCATTTATTAAGCTAGACATCATTCCCAGCTTGTAGAATAACCCAATTTGATTTTTTTTGCCATGCATGATATCTTCATTAGGTATACTTTAGAAGTTCAAAGACAGCATTACAAAAATATCAATAAATTGAATAATGGAATAGTGTATCCTATATGCAGACATTTTAGGCTCATGAATTAGTTTGTATGGTAGATTTTTTTTGTCTTTCATTTATTATCTTCTTTCTGAATGAATTATCTTAATGATGTGTTCATACTTATTTGTATTGTGAATACCTTTAAATTATTTTGTATCATTTTTATTCTTGTGGTTTCAAGTTATGTTTTTTGTTTGTATTTGTTTCTCACATTTTTAATTTTTTTATAATTTTAACTTAGATTTTCCTCATTAAAAACACGAAATGTGCTTTATCTTAAATAATCTCATATAGTTTTCACAACACTATCAAATGCATATCTTTCTACTTTTTTATTCCATCAAAAAATTTCTAGTTTTCATGGCCAATGCAAAATGCATAATTTTTAAATATTTAAGCAGGCATCATTTTTCATTTTCAAATAATTCTACATATCTCATATTCACTGTATGAGGATCATGTCATGTTTTTATTCAATCCTACTTTTTTTTTGGCTTAACTCTATTTTCCAAATATCTGCATTATAAATGAAAGTATTCAAATGCCTATATTTTCATTAATATTTACAAATATAGTTCTTAAATAGTGATAAAATTTTTTTTAGGTACTTACTGCAGATCACCTTCAAATAAAGGAAGATTGCATAAATTGGAAGAACTGTCTAATATCAAACGGGATGTGGTTAGACTTTGTAAAGTTTGAAGAAAAGGTGAAGAAACAATTGATTTAAAAATGATCATGTACTTTATTATAAAGAACCATATATTTAAAGCACAAGTGAATTCATTATATACAAAAAGTGGAAGAAAAACATTGTGGAGAGTGATGGTGTATCACATAATATGGCAAGATTGATTATTTAATGAAAGATAACCAATGCAAGTTTAAGTCTCAATAACTGTCATTTAGATGGAGAAGCAGAGGATATTTATATGTATGCTAGAATTGGTAAACAATTGAAAGATGACAGTACTGTGAGCAAATTTGGTTATGGTAATATAAATGGAAAAAGGATACAGATGTATGGAGTTTACAAAAAAAGGAAATCTGTATATGACAAATTCTTCTTTTAAGAAAAGCACTAAACATGAATGGACATAGAAGAATCCAAATGAAGGGACAGTAGAATAAGATTATATTTTGACTAATAGAAAAAATACATTTCATGATTGTAATATATTTAATAAATTCACTATAATGATAATTGATACATGTTAATGTAAAATTAGAAAGACAAAAAAAATATTAAGAAAAGTATTCAAGTCCAATGAACATAATTTAGAAATTGCAATTTATTTAAAAATATTAACAGATTTTTAAAATGATTCACATTTGAATGGAATCAATAGAAAAAAAAAAATGATACACCTATTAGAACTACAAAAATATATATGATACAAGAAAGAAGCAATTTACCTATATATTTTTTATTGAGACAATGACAATGTATAAAGAAAAAAAGGCATATGAAAATACATATTTAAAATTTTATAAAATTTTATGAAAAGTAGTTAATAATGATATAAGAAAATAGAACTATAAATTAATAAGGAAAGCTATTAGAGAGAATAAGTCTCAAAAGTGCAAAACATCATTTTGGATTGATAAAAAATTTATTTATGTAATGAGAAAAAAAAGATAAATCTATTACAAAAAAAGAAACATTATAAAATGGGTGGAAGAATTTTATGTAAAATTATATAAAAATAAAGAACAAGAAAGAAATCCCATACATTTGCTACATTTTCTGAATTACCCAGTATTTCAAATGAAGTGAGGCATGCAATTAAATTTATGAAAAAGGGAAAAACTTCTGCTAATCATGGAATTATAATCAATATCTTAAAAGAAGCAGATGATGAAACTGAAAACTTATTGGCAAAGTTAAGCAAATGTCTAAATGACAGATGAGTGGAAGAATGAAGACAGTAGCAATTTTGATATTTGGGAAAAGATGATAAAGAAGATATTGTAAATTACAGAATGATGAGTCTTCTTATCAGTTCTATACAAAGTTTTTACTTAGAAAATTACAATTCATCTAGAACAAACATGATTTAAAAGTGATTTTAGCATTCTGGATCATATCCAAGTATAGAGAGAAGTTATAGAAAAGACCGATGAATATGAGTTGTCATTATGTTTTGGATTTGTAGTTTATGACAAGGCATTTGATTCTATAAGAATTTTTTTAGTGATTAAAGCATTAAATCATCAAAATATATACTCAGAATATTATCATATTCTAAAGAATATTTTTCAAAATGCAATAGCTATTAAATTACAGTTACACTAAAAAGATTAATATTGAGAAGTGTGTGTGTAACAGGGTGATTCCATATTTCAAAAACTTTTTACATCAATTTTAAAAGAAGTATTTTGTGGAGTACAGATGATGCAATTGTTTTTACAAATAATGTTTTATAGCTTCAAGAAATGTTTCACGAGTTATCAAATGAAAATAAAAAAGTAGGTTAAAGATAAATGCTAAAAAGATTAAAGTAATCTTCTATGGATTTTTTCAAAAGGAGAAAATACATATTGATAATGAAGAATTAGAAGAAATTAAAAACTACATATATATATGTCAAATTATTATATAAATGGAAACATAATGAATGAAATTAACAATAGAATTAAACTTGAATGAATTACTTTTGGTAGAAATAATTTAATATTAAAAGGAAATATGTCTATGTGTTTTGAAAAGAAGGCTTTTAATAAATGTGTTTTATTATTTGTTACTTATGAATATAAGACTTTGGCACTTAATTGAAAAACAGTAATAAGACTTCAGAACACTCAATGAAGTACAGAGAGAAGAATGTTAGAAGTAATAAGAAGGAATTGAAAATATACACAGATGAGAAAACAAACAGGTAGTTTACTGACATCAATGAAAGAATTAAGAGGCTAAAATGTAGCCAGGATGGGCACATTGTTAAAAGAGATGATAATAGATAGTCAGTTGAAATCCTAAATGGAATTCCAAGAGGTTGTAAACGACCATATTTGAGATGATTGTATAGGAAAGCTTCTTGGTGTGTTGTGGAGAAGAGAGGTTAAAAACCAGAGAAAAAGATTAAACTTAAAGATACTTTTATCCTGATGTGGATTGATAATGAGTGATAATAATGATGATGATGACGACTGTAGTTTGTTTAATATTCAATTAATTATCTATGATAATGATTTTTCTATCACATTCGTTTATTAAGCATTGTCATGAACTTTGAGCTTGTTCATATAGATTTTTTTGTATAAAAGAGCTTTTTATGGTGATATTTTTTTAAAAAAAGAATCTGAAATTATGCATTAGATGCTACAATTATATAAAAAATTTAAATATTGATGTATTTAATAAACTAGTCAGGAGGAGTAAGTCATCTTTATGTTAGTGATTTTAAAAAAAATGTAATTGTAAAGATTAAATATGCTCCGTTTTTGGTAAACATTAAAAAATAATTAAAGGCCTTTAAAATATAAATTTGTGAAAAAAAAGTATATTAAAAAAATAGAAAAGTGGAAATACTATTAACTCTTAACAACTATCTTATTAAATAAATACTTCTAAGTATAGTATTTAAGAAATAGAGAGTGGAAAAGGGAAGTGGGGAAGAAAGAGGCGAAAGGTGAGATAAAGTCATAAAGAGGAAACGTGAAAGATGGCGTGGAATAGTATTTGGATTTAGAACTTGACTTTGTCATGCAATGAAAATATTGAACTTTCAGCATGGGCATGGAGATTCGGAAGTTTGATGCTTGTAGCTCATTTGAAGACTTAAGATTTTTCACGGCACACATGCGTACTAAAAGAGAGTAATATGAATGTCTGTGCTGATGGAAGGTTAGAATAATGTATATTTGAGAGGGGAGTGCTATTGATATTTTTTTTTAAAAAAAAGAATACATATATATTGTTTCAATAATATGTAAAAATAAATTTGCTTTAATAATATGTGAAAACAAAGTACTATTAATATTTTATGATGTTATAAAAGTAATTATATTTGACATAGATATATTAATAAACCAAAGTCAGATTTGATAAAATTAAACAAAGTAAAAATCTATAAAGCATACATATATATTTTTTTAAAATACAATTTTTTTTTGTTTTGTTTTGTTTAAAATTTGTATAAAAAAACTGACAAAAGATATATATATACTATGAAGTTGTTAAAAAAATCCTTGTATTATTTAATTTGTACACAAATATTGTTTTGGAAATTTTCCAACATTGGCATTTAAATATGTTTTGTCAAGAATGCTTCTGTTATTTAATTTGCAAATTAAATTTTAAAATAATATATATATATATGTGGAGATATGTGTTAAATACATCTATGTGTATTGTGTATATATCTTTGTGTATATGCATTTTATTTTTCAACCTTTTTACAAACATACCATTCTAATACAAGAAAAAAAAAATCCATATAGATACAATTTCTTCTTCCATAATGATTAAAATTTTTTTATTTATTTTATCGACCCATTTTAAATTAGGTCTTTTCCAAATAGAATTTATATTACATTCTTCAAAAAAATAAATTTATCCATTCTTGTTCATGTGTTGCATGCATATTTTAAAAAATGCATAAAATATTTTTATGCATTGTTCTTTTCAATCTCATAATTATCTCTTTTTTTATTTATTTATTCAGTAATAATAGTTACTTAAATTTTAGATTCAAACTTATTTTTCACTTACTTTACTAAGATTATGGTTTGAATCCTATTTAATCTCTCTCGGTAGCTAGTATGATAATGTTATTTAAACATGCAGATTAGTTGAGCCTCTGAAAAATGATTTTGCATGTTCATGTGCAAAAGGAAACCATGGACTTATAAATCCGTAATACAAATATAGTTTTTGGATTTTTTATTGTTCAGTTTAAGGTTTTTCATTATTTATTGTGATAGCCACTAAAAATATGAGCAAACAGAAAGTCAGTAAATTACAAGGACATTATTAGGATAATCAATAATTAATTGCAAGTGTGAGTGCTAGCAAGTAGAGAAATGCATAAGTAATTGTTGATTTGTTAAATTAGATAAACCATTGAGTATGATGCAATGATGCAATCACACAGAGCTAAAGTCTTTGTTTAGCATACAATAATTTATATATCAAAGTTACACCCGTCTTCTTTGGTTTATATTTATATGACCTGTGTTTTGCATTAATATTTACATAATTACTTCAGAACCATTTATTTTAAGTTTGAATAGCAACTGAATATCTGTTATCAAATCACTAATTTTCAGTTTTGGAAAATTAGTAATAGGACATACACAATTTCCAAAGCATTTTAAGGTTTTGAATTCAGGAATATTTATATCCATTTATATTTAACTCTTTATCATTGAGTTAGCTTGCTAATGAAAACCAATATATCTTGATTCACATACTTGGTTTCCATTAACAATTTATACTCTCAGTAAGTGGCTTTGGAATACTTGCTGGTAAGTACTAACTAATGTATATGTTATTTTGGTATACCTTACTCTTTTCCCCCAACAAGATCAAAGTTTCTTGCAGTTACTTTATAACTTATGACTTTAAAATATATGATTAATTCAAAATTTTAGAAGAATATCATTAGTTTGATTATATTATAGAAGTAAAGACTAGATTTTCTTAAAATCTATATTACATTTAAAAACAGTGAGTCCCAGAACTATTGTAGGGATCACTTTGCTCAACTATTTAGTATTTGTAGATTAATTGTATGTCAGGCAATGATTCTGAATTAATAGGTTTTTGAGAGGATTATTATTATTTTGTGTGCACATTGATACTAAAAGAAGGTTGAAAATGAAAATTCCAATGTTATAACCTGAGAAAGAATAATTTCTATTTATTATGCTATACAAAGTTTTTAATTGAGAATTAATAAAAGTATTTTAATAAAATATTTTAAATTATTATTCTTAGATTTGTATATGGAATGATTGATAAAATTAACGATCACAAAAATATTCAAGAACAATTATCTTCATCGTATTCTAGAGCCATCTATTGTAATCATGAGTAATCAATAAATATCTCTGGTATAGTGTTATAAAATTCCTCTTTCCAGACTGATTATTTTCTTTCTTTTGCTTTAATCGATGGAGATTAGGATTCAAAGCTGGAACTAATATATTTATGCATTCTAACTGCCATTTTACACATCTTTAAAATATTTATGTTAACAATCTGAAAATTTAAAATTTCTAAGATTTACACTCAGATAGATCTGACATAAGTTAATTTTTATACATTTTTGAGATCTCAATTTTATACCAACTACAGGCCATTCTACTCTTTGTCTAGAGCAGGGGTCCCCAACCTTTTTGCACTTAAGAGCACATTCTATAATACTGGCCAGGTGGCGGGCACCATTTATTTTTTTCAACCAGATGGTGGGCACATCTATTTTTTCAATGTAAATTTATAGTTAGATATTGTTAGTAATACACATAATGTAAAAAAATATTTATTTCAAAAATAAAATTTTAACATATAATTAACGTTTATATTTTTACGCTGTAAAAATATAGTATGCCCTACAATTTGATTACAATATAATACAATAATTTATAAGATATTTTAAAAATTAAATTTATTTGTATCAGATAAATAATTTTTTATTGTGTTCGGATAGCGGCGGGCACATTTAAAATGGTCCGCGGGCACCATGGTGCCCGCGGGCATAGGGTTAGGGACCCCTGGTCTAGAGATATTAATACCAACAATAATATCATATGACTACCTATATATTTATATTATAACAGTAAATAATAATATATTAGAATAATTTGTAGCAGAATTATTGATACATAATGTTTGCAAGTAATATTAAAGCTGCTGAAATGATAGTCGCTATACTCTAAAAACTAAACAGGATATGCCCCAGCTGTTCATTATTTGTAACTGAATACAATTAAATGTGAAATGAATTTACTATGTTAGCTAAAATACAATTTATAATTAAATAAGGATGATGCTAACAGATGAATAAGAACATATACATATCATTTTTATAGTTGGGTGTCTATTTGTAACTAATTAAATATAGGATTATAGTCCGATTGCAACTATCATGAACATTAATTCTGTCATGCTAATAATGAGATAAATAAATTATCCAATTTCTCAAAACATAAAATAACAAAATGAAATCAAAACTGTCATCATCAAAGATTTAAAATATTTCGATATTGGGGAGTCATTTGACCAATAAAATATACTAGCCATTGTCATCAAATAAAATAATATTAGATATAGCAACTGAATAAAATTACTGTGAGATGCCTGGAATGCATTATGCTTATCTCCAATAATAGGTTTTTTTAACAAAGAATCCTTCTCATTCCTCTTTCCATGTATATACGACCATTCATGGTCACACGCACACACTGATGCTATTTATAACAACGTATAAAAATATATATAAAGTTAATATTATTAAGTTGGAAAAGGGATTAAATCACTCTTTATTCAGTTTAGCTAAGTACTTGCATTTTCCACGGGCACCACTAGATCATTTTAAATGTAGATAATTATTACCTGTGCATAGTGTACTGAGTTCAAACCCTTTCGGTACATTTGTTTTATTACACATGGCTTAGATGACTAACAAACAACAACAAAAAATGACCTTCTTGTATTTTATTTATATCTATAAAATTATAAGATCCAATGCCATACTTTATATTCAATACTCCTATACATATTACTAGCTCAGTTTAACATATATATTGATGTAGAGATGCAAGAATAGCTTACTAATGTCTTCTAAACACACATAGCGAAGATCATTACTTAGCTGTATGGCCATTAAACTTATTTACTTAATTTGCTTACACTTTGTAATACAATGATGACGATGATACCAGCCATAGCTTTATAATAAATTCATAACAGCAATTTATCTTTCATAAACTTATAGGCACTTTCTTAAAATCATCTTATGTCAAACTGGGACTTAAATTATAATCCTCACTAGCATTTATATATGTTTATAGTTATTTACTCATAATACTTTTATAGTCAAAACTAGGATTTAATAATACCAGTGATGATGACTGATCATCATGAATCTCTATACATTATATTCAATTTTCTATAAACCCCTATTTACCAAACATATCAATTATGTTAAAGATTCGGTCTAATGATTATTATTTATTAAATCAATGATGATGGTGATCATAACTTATGTACAGTACTATGTTAAAATGGTGTTTTAATCAGTAATATGATATCCATTTTTAATGAGGATGATCAAAACTCATGGGCACAACATAATTTTAGCCTTTCATTATTAACCTATAATTATTAAAACTTGGTTAGATATCAAGCATAATCCTTAAACCTTCCTATATGTAAATCAATATCCTGCACTTGCTTAACATTTGCGAGTGATATTTACTTAAGCTTAACATCTACCTAACATTTACGAGTGATGATGATCAATTAAAATGATAGAATTAAGAGAAGATAACATATGATAATACTAACAATAATAACTCAGAAACCAATTAAGATATAATTATATTTATTAATACTATTCTTTTTTTAAAATCAAATTTGCTAATTATACAATTGACTTTATTTAAATATTTATAACTAAACAAAATTTCTTAATAGTATATGCATAACTCAATAATTTTACATATCTATTTCTTGTTTATTTCAATAATTTTACATATCTATTTCTTGTTTATTTCTACATATTTTAAAATAAGTTAGCTTAAAATGATATTTAAAAAAAAAATTTCATTGAATGCTTACTTAGGACTTTCCCTAATTATTACATATCATAAAAGCAAATTTCATTTATGTAATATGTGTGTTTTTTTTTTCCACTTCTATATGTATATGAAGCCCTGCTCTTCAATTTTCTATATCCAAATTAATTATGCAAAACCTATTCTTCACTGAATGGTATAAGCAATTATACATGCACACACTCACTTATATGTAGACATATATATTATGTTAAAATGTGTTCCCTTATATCAGGGATGGATACATAAATCACACATATAAAAAAATATTTTTGCAACCTTGAGCAAAAATAAATAATAAAAAAAACATTGTCAAGCATATATTGAGAGGTTGAACAATAATAATAAAAAAACATTTTAGTATTACAATACATAACAATAAATAAAAAAAATCAAAATAATGAGAAAAAAAACTATATTTAATGAATTTAAACTGTGTGTGTATTGCTATGTATTACTAAGAATAACATAATCAATAAACAAACTCTTAAAGTTTTCTGTATCAAAATAAAAAATAAAATGCTTTGACTTTATAAATTAAAGTTTACTGTCAATAAGTAAGAATAAAAGATTTGTTAATGAAAGTTCAAAGTTACCTGATTATATTCACTTCTTATGAATATCCCAGGTTTGAATTTTCAGACCACTTGCCTATTTCTAGCTTCCACAGGCTGATTTGCTTGATTCCACCATTCAAAAAAGAAAAGTTCTTGCAGATACTTTTAAGATAAATATGAATTGGTTGACTTGCTTGTTTCCACCATTTTAAAAAGAATGTATTGTTGATACTTTTAGATAAATATGAATTGGTTGACTTGCTTGTTTCTACCATTTTAAAAAAAATTCTGTAGATGCTTTAGATAAATGTTAGGAAAACTTTAAAAAAAATTGATTTATAGCTTAATCAAACTTGGCTATATATATGGCTTTCATACATTTTTTTCTTTCTCCTTTTTTCAAAGATGATGATCAGATGGCATCTGTGGCTGGTTTTAAATTCGACCATTCTTTTGGTTACTATCGACCGGTATATGAGTCCACAGTAGATTAATGATTTAACTCTCGGATTTAAAGGAGCAGAAACAGTGGGTTTTATCTCAGCAAATTCATTGTATCACACATAGCCCAAAAATATATTAATATCATTTTTATAAAATTTTTAATAACTTCCAAGAAATTCAATTTTGTTCCATTTCTTTATGTCAATCCTGCTGTGAATTACTTACACATATAGGCACACATCTTTTATGCTGATATTAAAGCAATAAAAACTCACATATTCATTTAACTTTTTTTTAAAGAAAATAATAAAACTGCATTCTATGTTTATAACAAACAAACAAGTGAAAACAAAACTGACTGGCTCTCCTTCTCAATATTGTTGACTCATTGCTTTCCAATTCTTTAACTTTTAATTGTCTTCATCTTTTGGTTTTAAAATTTAAAACAACTGCATATTTCTTTGAATTTTAAGGCAACTTGAAAACTGCCGTTTACTACCAAAACTGATCATTTCTTTTAGTTTACACAAACTGCAGGTTCGAAAAAAAAAACTTTTAAAAAACTGTCTTCCAAAAAAAACATATTGTCAGGTCATTCTCTCTAGGCAAGATTAAAAACTGTCCTTAATATTGTTACACTCGTTTTTATATTCTGAATTTTTGATCAAAGAAACTAAAATCTCCCAACAAAAATAGCTGTGACTTTTTGTAGATAGCAATTAAATTTCACAAGTTGACGGTCCTCAAGTCATTAAAAAAGATTAATAAGAAGATTAATAATTATTTATTCCATCAAAGCATTTCCTCTTTTTTCTTAAGATAATCTTAGATGCAGATTACATAAAAAAAACAGTTCGTAATCTACAGTCCTTAGAAATATGTGTAAGTGTTTTGTGTTTACACAGCCATTCTCACATGTGTATATTTTATCTATCAATCTATAAATCTTTTACACATGTGCATAGTTTTATCTACTAATCTTGATTGCTTTCTTTTACACCTTTCTGATCTGCTTTATTTAATAAAAAATACAGCCAAATAATTCACATTATTTAATGAAAAAATAATAAATCAATATATTAAATATTGCTTCTCATTACATATTCTCTCTCTACAACTGCTTATGTTTATCATCTATAAACTATATAATAATAATAATACACACACACATAAATCGTTATATAAAATAAATCTTTTTTATTTTTTTTATTAAAGAATATATATATGTGGGAAATGAGAACATATACATACATGATAAACTATATAATAATAATAATACACACACACATAAATCGTTATATAAAATAAATCTTTTTTATTTTTTTATTAAAGAATATATATATGTGGGAAATGAGAACATATACATACATTTGCCTCACTCTCAAACAAAAAATAAATAAATATAAAGAATTGCTTATGTCAGGAGGGCCATTGGCTTCAGGCTACATACATTATATATGCCTTTTATTTCCTTTGATGATTCCAGTATGAATGCATTTCCCCCTTTTCTTTCCTTGATACAGAATGGTTCTTCATATATATTGTAAATTTTTTTGAATTTATGTTTCTGTGGGTCACTAACATGAGGTATTTTAACAAGGACATGATCACCTACCTTGAACTGAGTGGGTTGTCTTTGGATCTTTAGCAATCCATTTTTAGCCATCCCTTGCATATTGTTTCTTGCTCTTTCTAGCAGTCTCTCTCTACTTATCTTTTCCTCCTGTATGGTTGGCAAGGGAGTCTATAAAATTTGGTTCATGCTTTTCATAATGGAGATGAGTTGGGGTAAATTTTGTGGATTCATTTTGGGTGATATTAATATACCCAACCACTTTGCTAAGTTTTTAACCCAATTCTTATGATGGCCCTCCAAATAAACCCTCAACAATCTACCCAACTCCCTCATGACTTTCACAGGGGTTAGATTGTGGGTTACAAATGGAACTCAGAACATGTTTAATCCCTTGGTTCTGTAACCAGTTGTTTCACTTTTTGGAGAGAAAAGAGGTAGCATGGTCTGTTAGAATAGTTCTCGATTTTCCCTCTAAGGTAAATTGTGAACTTTCCAAATTTCTAATTGTCACTCGTACATTGGATTTGTAGACAGGATACACAGCAACAAATTTTGAGAAGTCATAAGTAACCAAGATATACCTAAATCTCCTATACAGTAGTAATGGCCCATAAAAATCTAGCCAATAGATCATTTGGTTGTTTGGGAATAATGGGTTGTAAGATCCCTGCATATGAGCAACTAGTTAACTTGGATTTTAGGCAAATTTCACAATACTTTAGACATTGTAGTATGGAGGCACTTTTCTAGGTCCATAATGCCCATACAAGCAGTGAACATAATATATTAACTTCCCTCTAATAATTGTGGGGATGTATATTCTCCATGAAGTTTCCTGATGTTCAACAGGTTGGTAGTGCAATAAATCCTGCTTTATACAATATCTGAGGATGGATTTATTGGCTATCATTCTATTGACTGCATCACCTTTAATTTTTTTAGACAAATAGGCCACTATTGGTTGTAACTTAGGATCTTGGCTTTGTAACTGTGGTAACTGACTCAACTTCTTTTCCACAGAATCATCAACAATAAGGGTTATTGCCGCTATATACACCTGGTCTAGATTTACATGTTGTGGTTGGATTCTCACAGGATTCCTACTGAGAATATCTGTAGCCACATCTTTTTTGTTTTACAGTACTGAATTTGGTAGTCAAATTGTTGCAGGAATAGGCTCCACTGGATCAGCCTTTCATTGTTCAAATAGTTTCTATTGAGGAACTCTAGGCTCCTGTGATCTGTTATTACAACAATGTGGGATCCCACCAGGTATTGCTTAAGCTTTTGGAAGGCCCAGTTGTAGTATAATGTAATTCAGGCCCTCTCAGAAGACAACTAAGAAAGCAAAGTACCTGTGGTCTGTGATCTTTATCTAATTGGAATAAGATCACCCCCAGCCCATATTCACTGCTATCAGTCTGTATATAAAAGGTATCTTCAAAATTGGGATATCCTAATATCTGTTCAAGGAATTTAGTTTTGATGAGGTTCATTTCTGTGGAATGGTGCTCTGTCCATTTCCATCTAGTGTCCTTTCTAAGTAATTGAGATAGATAAATGGTGTCATAATTTTTGTAAAAGTGATGGTAAAAATTGCAGACACCAAAGAAGGATCTTAGCTGCTTTTTATTTTCTGGCTGTGGAAAGTTCCAGTTCGTACTTATTTTATCAGGATTTGGTTTTATTCCATCCACTCTCACCAGATGTCCTAGAAATGATATTTCTTGTACAGCAATAATACTCTTGGCTAGGTTAATTTTTATATTTTTCTCCTTACATTCAGGTAAAAAGGTATTCAGATGTTGGAGATGTTCTGCTGCATTGCTTGAGGCAATGACTATATCATCAACATAATTTGTGATGATATTTTTAACTTCTGATAGTACTCTATCTAGGCATCGGATCAAGCCTGTGCTGCTATTTATAAGACCAAAGGGCATCCTTTCAAACACATATGAATGACCCTCATGTCTAAACCCAGTATATTTTTTATCCTCTGGGTGCAAATAGATTTGCCAATAACTGGCAGTCAGATCAAAGGTGCTGAAAATAGTTTTACCTCTGAATCTGATTAGCAACTCTTGTATAGTAGGAGGGACATCACTTTTGGGATGGGTAATTGATTTAAAAACCTTGCATCTAGGCATACTCTGACAGTGCTATCCTTCTTTCAGACAATAACCAAAGGGTTTTTATATGCAGATGGACATTTTTTATGACATTCCACTTCACTATTTTTCTAACTTGGGCATTGACTTCAGCCCTGTAATGGTAGGGAATGGGGTATGTTTTACATTGATAGGGTTCTGAACTTGTTAATCGAATACAATGCACGTATCCCTTAATAATGCCAGGTTTTCTGGAAAACACTTCCATGAACTTACAAAGAAGATGAAACATTTTCCTTCCCAAATCAGGGTCTATACCCTCAATTCTCTTTAACTTATGTCTCATCCTGCTGAGTAAAGGCCTCTTGGATTGTAGCAATGCTGGCTTGATAAAATGGTAATACTCCTTCCAGGACTTCCTCTCCACTCTGACACCTTATGTGTTTATTATAAAAGTCGATCACACTTCCATGCCTATTTAAAAAATCTGATCTTAATATAACTTCATATATAAGACCTTGCATGATCAAGAAGGCATGTTCAAATGAGTGAAATCCTATTTGTAGGGCAAGCCATACCTGTTGGGTAAATAGCTTGGCCTTTTTTCCATTAGCTAATATAATAGCAGTTTGCTACATAGGGAATTTCCTCATCCTCCTTGAGTGTTTTATGATACAGTGCCTCAGAGATTATTGACACCTGGCTCCCTGTGTCCACCAATGCCTTGGTTTCTATTCCCAAAATGACAAGTTTGATCTCTGGATAGCCACCTAAAGTATAACATGCTGGCAAAGGTTCACTGTCCAGATCATCCCCTGTGTCCTAACCTAAATTAATTGTTAGAATATTGTCCTTGTTCCCCAAGTTAGCAATCGGTTCCTGCAGTAGGGAACATTCCATCGAGGCCCATTTTAGTTTGTTGGATTAGTTTTTGACATGATCTTTATGGACTTTTGCAGCACCTCTTGTGGAACATTATTATTAATTCCTGAGCAACTGACTACTGGTCTCCTATTTCTATTAATTATGGGTCTACTTCTATGCATTTGCTGATGGGAATTATTCCCAGGCCTACCTATGTTTGGTTTACTGGGTTTTGTTGGAAATTGTCTGCCTAACTGGTTGCTTCCAATGCTCATACTGGAGACTTTATAACCATAGCTTTCCTTCCTCCTGGGATAACCTTCAGCCATACTTTCTGTAGCCCCTAATGCATCTAACATGTCTATCACTCTCTCTAGGGAGTACACATCAGCAGCTATCAAGGCCTGCTCTACCTGTTTAGGTAAGTTCCTTCTGGTTATCCTAATGATTTGGGGCTGGCAAAGTTTCACTGTCCAGATCATCCCCTGTGTACCAACCTAAATTAATTGTTAGAATATTGTCCTTGTTCCCCAAGTTACCAATCGGTTCCCACAGTAGGGAACATTCCATCAAGGCCCATTTTAGTTTGTTGGATTAGTTTTTGACATGATCTTTATGGACTTTTGTGGCACCTTATGTGGAACATTATTATTAATTCCTGAGCAACTGACTACTGGTCTCCTATTTCTATTAATTATGGGTCTACTTCTATGCATTTGCTGATAGGAATTATTCCCATGCCTACCTATGTTTGGTTTACTGGGTTTTGTTGGAAATTGTCTGCCTAACTGGTTGTTTCCAATGCTCATACTGTAGACTTTATAACCATAGCTTTCCTTCCTCCTGGGATAACCTTCAGCCATACTTTCTGAAGCCCCTAATGCATCTAACATGTCCGTCATTCTCTCTAGGGAGTATACATCAGCAGCTATCAAGGCCTGCTCTACCTGTTTAGGGAAGTTCCTTCTGGTTATCCTAATGATTTGGGGCTCAGATAAGGAACATGCTGTAAGCATTTTTAAAGTAGCAGCCTGACTGTGGAAGAACTGATTATAAGTTCCTTCCCTAGGGGTATATTTTTTCTGGCTAATTTTGTACTTCAAACTATCCTGCTTTTTTTCACTCCAGAATGTTTGAAGTAGCATATTCTTAAAGTCCCCATATGTTTCAGTCTATAAAAGAGTGCACGCCACCAACTTTTTGCCGAGGCATGTAGGCGGTTGCTCGCGACTGCTAATTTTTCTCGGTCATTTAATTGACTCAAAGAAAACAGTTCATCGAGACCATTCAAAAATTCGATGGAATTTTCCCCATATTTACCCCTAAAAATTTTCACTTGGATATATTTAGCTATATGGCTACTTCTTCCCTCATTTATTAAACTATCTTCCTTACATCCTTCTGGGACCCTTTTCTAATATTTTCCCACTATCTATTCCTATTGGATTATTTTCATATATCTCTGACCCTAAACTTTGTAGTGGTCTACATGTCACACTACTAGATGCACTTTTTACTTGCATTTCATTTATTTCAGTCAGTTTATCTTCCATCATTATTAACAATTTATGGTTTAGGTCTTTTTCCTGACACCGCAGGTACTCTTTCACTTCCTTCACCACCATCCTTTGCTGATTTTGTAACTTTTCATTATACTGATCCTTATGGCTATTGACTTCCAATTCTATTACACTTTGTTTTAGACTTTCTATCTCTTCTCTTGTTGTCCCTGCCATTTGCTCACCTATACTCTGTACCTCTTTCTGTACCATCTTTAGCTCAATGATTTACCCTGCTTTTTTCCCAGATCTTTATACTCTACCTTTAACTGTTTTTGTACCACAGTGCTCTAATTTTAAAGTATTAATCTCACTGCTAATACCTTCTTTAAAATTATTCTGAGCTAATTCATGGCTTTTATTCTTGTTGACTATTTTCCTATAACCCTCTTGTACAGCTACCAACTTTTCTTCTACTGCACTAAAATTTTTCTCCCAGATTTTTTAACTTATTGTCAATTTATCGGCTAGTTCTTTATATCTAATGTCACATCTTCATCGAACTTTTGCCATTTATTTTTCAACTCTATCTCAATGTTCTCTATTTGTTGAGATTGTTGACTTATAAGTCAACTCTTGTGATTGCTGAATCATTTCTTGCTTTATTTCTTGAGATTGCTGAATGAATCTCTGATTTATCTCTTGTTTCATCTCTTGTGATTGTTGGCTCATTTCTTTCATCTCTTATGATTGCTGATCTAATCTATGATGTATTTCTTGTTTCATCTAACCAAATTGTGTCATAATAATTTGCAACCATTCTGTATGGCCCTGTTTTTCTACCTCTTCCATTTCTTCAGTGACTACTTCTTTTTCTTGTACCATATTAATCCTTTTTCTTTACTTATTTATAAATTTATAAAATATTTATATTCCTTATTTCAGCTTATTTTATTCTGCTCCTTGATCTCCCACACATCTAGAGTCAACACCTATATCTATCCACCCATATACCTCCAAAGATTTTCAACCACTATTCCTTAGCCATAATTCTCCTCAACCATCTATCTATATTTCAAGTGCCCTATATCAACCCAATTTCCACCATCACTTATTTTTACTTATATCTGATTGATAAAGTATGAGGTCATAGTCCCTATTTTTTAAAAACACACATTTATTAAAGAATAAGCTATTTCTATATTAGTGTGCCTTGTTTATACCATCATTTATCTAGTTTTTCAATGCCTTCAGAAAACTTAACTTTCTACATGCCTTTTTTAATACATTAAGCAAAAAACAATTTATATAATACATATGCCTATATTTATAATAGAGTTCATACCCCAAGTTATATATACTCATCTATCTCTCTAGAAATACGACAGATACTGACAGCCAAAAGAATGATTAGCAATTCACAATCATGGGATAGATAAAAGAATTCAATCACTGCACTGAAAGCACATAATGCTCCATGAACTCTCAGATGATCACCCCAATTCAATCACTCTAAACTACTACAACCCATTATTGTTTACTGCAAACACTTGCTCTGCCATGATTGGGTCCAAGTCTTAGGGGCTATAATTCATAAAATATTGCCTTGCTTATCTTAGAGGCTAATATTATATATATCAGAAAAAGCTATGCCTTGCTCTCTTTGGAGTCTTAGAGGCTATTATTATATATCAGGAAAAAGTATGCCTTGCTCTCTCTGGAGTCTTAGAGGTGAAAATCATGGCAGGACCACTGTTAACTGCTTCATGATAAATAATAACTGATATTATAGTCTGGGTTGGAGCAGTGAATGAGATAAATCAATCACCAGTGGCATGAATACATCACATCCTCAAGGCAATGACAAAATTCTGCATCCATCATCAAAAATTGCAAAATAACCAACCAAACCACAGCAATCAAATATCTAATCCAACCTCCAAAATTATAGATTTTCTATAACACAAACTTTTCAAATATGAACAAAATTATTACTCTATAATTTAACGCTATTAATATTTCCATGCTTATCTGGCAGCAATGCTATATTTCCTTGACAAACAAAATATCTAAAAAAACAGTGCTATTAACTTTAACACTTATTATAAGTTGTGATATCTATATAATTTTAAAATTGAAACTAAGCAGTTTAATGGCTGTATTTATTTATCATCATTAAAAAAATGCAATAATAGTAATCATCATCTAAACATAAGGCCAAAATATTTCTATTTAATAAAAAAAAATTACACACAAAAAAAATTCCTTTTTTTTTTAAACTATGCATTTGTCATCTTTATATACTACACATCTCTCAGGTATGTGGTGTACTTCACACCCTATTTGGCTTATTTCGAGCCCTAGTTGGCGTGCCATTTGTAACAATATATATATATGCTTTCTAAAACAGTTGTTCCTAAATTATTCCAGAGCCATCTATTGTAAATTTCAATAATCAATGGATATCAGCTACTATAGTGCTATAAAATTCCTATCTTCAAATTGATAAATTTCTAAATTTTGCCTTAGTTAATAAAAACTAGAATTTTATATGACTATGCCATATTGTGTCCATTAATTACTTAAACTTATGGTGGCTGGTTCTAGAGTAGATAAGTCTTATGATGGCAAAATATATTATTTGTTTGTATAGAGATTTTGATTTGAAGTTGAAAGTTAATAGAAAGTTGAAATTTAAATTCTAGTAAATATAAAAGTAGACATTTCAAACTTCAGATTTTGAAAAATGTTATTCATACTATGGAACTTATTTCTAAGTTTACTGATCAATTACACTTAAAATTTAGAATTAGTCATGATATATGCTTTGGGATGTAATGAACAATCCCTGTAAGGAGAGTATTATGAGAATGTGTATTTTTGTGGACAAGTTATTAATTTCCTATTAGATTTGTATATTCCATTATCAGTATTAATGTTAATAAAGTCAGAGCTTTCAGAAGAATTTACAAATATTTAAGAAGTTATTACAAATTGGTATTACACTTTTTATTATCTGCAGCAATAAAGTCACTGTCTGCAGATGAGGATTTATAGATGTTTAAGTTCTTTCTGGGCTTTCTTTTGTTTAGACAATGATGAGAATGAGGTAGGTTCAAGAGATACAAATCTCAGAATCAATTTTCAGCTTAGTATAGTAGTACAAAATTTTAGTTTGTTTAATTTAATGGCACCATTGTTTCCAGTTTGGCACTTTGCATCCAAAATATTATTTGTTTCTTCTTTTACAACCAACCACTAACCACATGATTACTTATTAGTAATTTCAGAAATTTATTTTTAGGTCTTTATTATTAATCTCACACTTATAGATTTGTAAATTTTTTTTTACTATCTGAATGGTATTTACCTTGATTTTTTGTTATTTGTCATTGATATACCATATTATTGTTTTTTAAGTTTTGGTTATAATTTTTTTGCTGAATCTGGATGCTTATTTTTGTTCATTTAATTTGTAGGTAAATGATTATTAAAGAAATATTTATAAATAAGCAATGATATCTCGTTTTGATTTATTAATAAATATTCTTAAAAAATAATTTGTTTAAATATCTGCCATGAGTTATCGTCTTCAAAGAAAAATATTAATATTTATGTAAAATGGAGAAAACAGAGACAAACAGTTTCATTACATATACAAAGCTATAATCAGACATTAGTCCAGATGTAATTTGTATAAATATTTGGTTTAAAATGTAATAACTATTGCTAAAGAGCCATTGGATATATTATAAATCAAAGGATTTGACAGTATAATTTGAGATAATAGGTTAATGTCTTGATTATGAAAATGTTTTTTATAAGAAGAATTGGTATATTGTTGAAACAGAAACTTTATCTTTGGAATTCTATTTATTATCTACTGATATATCAATCTTTTTGTTTGCAATGGATGCAAGTTATACATAGCTTGAAACTAAACTTTGTAAAAATACAAAATTAGCAATGGGAGAGAAGAATAATAGTCTCTTCATTTTCCCTTTACCCTTTGTGTTTGGTATATAGATAGTATTTTTTAAAAATTTACATACTGCTTTTGGAATGAGGGTATATTTATGTGCAGATAATTATGATTATTACAGTTATCTATTATGATTTGTTTGACTAAACTGAATAGATTTTAAATAATGATTTCAGATTTTATTCTTGACATTAGATTTTTAATTTTGTATTAGAGATTTTTTTATTATAATTATATATTCGGAAAATATACCAATATTCTCTCATTCAATGAATTGCAATTATTTTTATTTATCTTCCCTTTTTATAGACATAATTTTTATGAGATTTCTAAAACTTATAACTAATTAGGAAAGATAGTGAAATCTATACTTTAGCAAATAATTTTATTACATTCATATATAATTTACATTTGTATAGGTATATATAATTTTACATAATAGACAAAAAAGTGGAGATTTTTAACAAATTAATAAAAACAAAAACAAATTTAATTAATAATTCATGTAGAAATTGCACTTCCATAGACCTCATAATTACTTCTGAGTTTGGGATATTTTAGAGATTCTGAAGTAAAAATCATTTTCTTGATTTAGTCATGAATGATATTTCATTTACTTAATTTTGAGAAGCAATTTCTCATAACTATGTTAATGCAAGTTGAATTAAAACTTTTATCTTTTTTTTTTCAGTTCAGAATAATAATTTCTAATTGATAGTCAAAACATTTGTCAGGTTAAATTAGTCCTGATCATCATTACTTTTCTTTTATCAATATAAATGTGTCATTTGATTTAATTGGGATATTCCTCAAATGTGACTACTTTTGAGATAATTTGAATTAAAATACATTATTGGGTTTATAATATAATTTTTATTTTTAAAATTAAACTTTCTTTTTTTTTTTAGTCATAAGTTTCTAGAGAATTCCATTTCTCCCAAAATTCTTCTATAATCTTTCATGTATCACAATTCACAGCTGTGCACCATTGTTTTCTGTTGTTCATGGTTCAGGTGTGAATGTGATGGACTTATTATCATGAAGAAAAATTTAAACATTTATTCATTTTTTATAGCTAAAGATTTTATCTATTTATGAATGAAATGCTCATTTTGATCTTCGTTGTTATTGGAAAGTTATCAGGTTATTATTGCTCATCAAAAAGATTGAAAGCGAGGTTAGGATTATAAACTATTTCTCTGATAATAAACTTTATATTATCAGAAGGTAGGGATGTTAATGCTGAATAAATATGATAATATAAAATCTACTTATAATGATTTTACTAGGAAGCTTATCTGTGGTTATGTTATTATACTTTTAATTTAAACACTTAATAATTTACAGCTTGTTGGTATTATTATTATTTATGTTAGGATAGTCATTAGTAAATAACTAATTATATTATGTAATATGTTTTAGTGGTATTAGTGAATAATCATCTTTTTCGTTGATATCTGTGAATGTTTGTATTTTAATGATTGTGAAGAATATAAACATTTTGTAAAAGATGTAATCTTATGTAATTCACTGAGTTCATTTAACTATTGATTTATTAGAAGTATTTGCAAAATCATAAGAGCATTACCTTAAACAGATTTCGAGAATAAAAAGAAAGTTGTTTAACTGCAGCTGCTACATCTGGCACAGAAGTCTTAACATTTAACAAGTTTTGCAAAACTTTTCTGCTCGTGACCTTAGATATGAATTTATTTCTAATTTCTTTTCTAATTTGGCAATGCATTTTTGATGAAATAATGTTTTTTTTTTAAATTTAAAATATTGTATTCATTATTAAAGTATTCATTGTTGTGTGGGAAAAATATTTTCATATTTCACAAAGATTTAATGGTTTACCTTTTTTTTTTTTTTTTGCAATTTCATAACAGAATATTGTTTAGAATCATCTTGTAGAAAATATTTTAATTTTTTTAGCTAGTATTTCTTACAAATGTTTATCATCATATATTTTAGTATTTTTACATATAAATTTTTATTAATGAATTTTGAAATTTCATACTTTAAATATTTTTTCAAACAAATATATACTCCAGAGTCATCAGTGTTAGTATTAATATTATATTGAAATTTGGCTGAATACGACCTTTCATTATCTGAGCAATAGAAGTTATCTAAAGATATTGTAAAGATTTTTGAAATACATTGATAAATCCAAATGCATATAAACTTTTCTTTAATGTATTTATATATTATCATGATTTTATTTATTGCATATAATATTTATATATATTGTTAACAAAGGTCTCATTGATATTTAAAATTTAAATTTATTAAAGAATGTATACTAAATATAATAATAATAGTAATGGAAATAAATAAATTATATTAAATAGTTGAAATAACAAATGACAATAAAAATAATTGGGAATTTAAAAAGCATGGTTTATAGTTAATAAGTATTTACTATATTGATTTCAAAATGAATAAATATTTGTAAATATAAAAAAATTGTAAATTAATAAATGCATGTATTGATTGTCTTATGTAAAATTAGTTGATATTTAATGCATACAGTTAGGTGATCCTATATAGATGTATTTTTAATTAATTAACTTATGGTTATGTTTTTAATGTTTTATAGTTTTGTATAAAATGGAAAAAGATGAATTTATACTTAAGAAAATTAAATGCAAAAGTATAAACACAAAAAACAATATTCTAAAATGCTGGCACAAGTATTTTTAAAAGATTCAGAAAATATATTTTAAAAGTTTAGTTCATGTATAATTAAATAAAAAGCAAAATAGATGCTAGTTAAATTATATATATATAATTAATTATACTTAATTGCAATTTTATAATTATTATCATTATTTTTTTTATGTCAAAGCGTTGACCAGGAAACGAACCCAGGCTAGCTGCTTGGAAGACAGCTATGCTAACCGCTAGGCCATTAATGCTTGGCAATTAAATGATTATTTGATAATCTATTTTAAATGTATTATAAAAAATTCTACCATTGTAATTTTATGTTAAAGAAAACATTTTATAAACAAAAGTGGGGCTTGCAACCAATGTAAACAAGTTTATATAGGCATCAGAAAAAATATATATAATGAATTAAAACTATTATAACTTATTCAGTCGCATTCATTAACTTCCTCCAGTACTTACATATTCATTGTCTAAATGTAATCATAGAATAGCACAAAACCAAAGTTAGAGAAGAAAAACAGATGTATAAAAAAGATAAATATCTAGAATGTAATTTTTAGTACTAATTTTATTTTAGTCATAATGGAAAGCTTCTTTATGAAAATGGCCTTTGACAGTATGTACAGACTGCATGCAGAAGTGTACCAACCAAACTCTCAAAATATAATTTCTCAACAGTGAAATGTTTTAATGTCATGCATCATCAAAGGGGAAGATGTAAAAGCTATCTGTTCTGATGTCCAAATAAAAGTTTATTTCTGGTGTCTAAAGTTGCTTTAGGTTACTGAAGTGATACAGTGTTACCATTCAAAGGATTCTGAGAGACAACTTAGAATTTAATTTCAATTATACTTGAAAAGAAATCGAAGAATGACATAAGAAATATTAAATGACTACTATGCAAAAGACAAATGTATAGTTTTGGAAAGATACTTGAATAGTAAACTTACTAATTGATATATATATATAATTGTAAATATACTTAGGTCTAAAGTATATTTTTTAGTAAACTTACTAATTGATATATATATATAATTTGTAAATATACTTAGGTCTAAAGTATTTTTTTCTTAAAATATTTAATATATATATATTAATTTATTTTATTATTATATATTTATTGTAAATTGTATTTAATTTTTTTCTCATTGTGATTCAAATGCTATGGTAAAGATATTCATAATATTATTTTTAGGAGCCTCTGGGTAGTAAAAATTTAAATAGCTAACATTTCACTACAATAATAAGGACTTTTCTCAGATTTTTCTTTCTTCACACACATTCTTTCAAAATACCCTATTCTATAAACAAATCTTTACTGTAAAGATTAATAATGTTAATTATAATGTTCTCAATGATAAATAATGAAATGTTAGCTATTTAGCTATTATATTTTTACTACACAGAAGTTTCCAGAAATATTATTATGAATTCATGGTATATATATGCTTGTGTATTATGATGGTATATTAAATATATGTATATAGTTTATTTTCTTTTAAATAAGTCAGTGCACATATTGAATCTAGTAAATCATTTAATTTTTTTAAGTTATTAGTCATAAAAACTGTTATTATACTATACTCCTTTATGACAAGTTTAAACAAAATGAGCCTAATTATATATAAAGTATTAGTTTAATTTATTAAATTATTATAAATATTTTAAAAACCATAGATTTAATGTTCTTATTAAAGTATATTTATTCTTATTTTAAACAATTCCAATTATGCATTAAATGTAACTTAGAGCATGTTTATTAAATATTTTGCTTTAAAATTAATATTTTAAATATTTTAATAATAGTCTAGAACCTTCTATAAGGCTAGTAGTTAGCTGTAATCTATTTTAAAACAATTCTAATTTTCCATATTTAATATTTTAAGTCTCATGTGAGCATATATTGTATTCAATGTTTTGATTAAAATAAAACTTGAATAGATATTGATTATTTTTCTGTTTCCTTCTTTAAAAAAATTAATACTTAATAGTGTTTAAATTATAATATTTTCTGTTTGAAAGCATTAATTATCATTTCAAAAAAGTATTATTTTTAATTTTTGAAAACTTTTAAAAAGTTAAATAAATGTAATGCTTTGCAATATTTAACAATCATTAAATAATTATTTATAAATACATTACATAATTTTACTTTATTTTGTCTAAAATTCCAGACAATCTATTAAAAAGAAAAACATTTTTAGGATTTTTTACTTGACATCAAATTGAGATCAAATATTAATTAGTTGATTAATATTCTTGGTGCCAATCATTCAATTCTTTGTACCACCTGACCTACCATATAAAAGCATCTGATCACATGTAGTCAACAACATCATTATTATTTCTCATTATTTTATAATATGAATGACTTAGTTAATATCTGATTGGGCCTTCTGCTTTGGCCCACTATCTATATTTTCTAAATGTATACACCAAGGAAATGCTTAAAACATCTTGTTATCAACAAAAGGAAATGGTAAACTGTCATATAGCTTTTACACTAGAAATTTTCACAGAGGTATATGAAATTATATTGATATGAACTATTGATTAACTTTCTCTTTATTATGTATTCATGCTCAAAGTTCATTTGGAGTTAAAGTTACTGATATTTTTAAATACCATAAATGTGCTTATTTATTTAAATAATTTGCTAAGTTATTTTCTATGGCTAATAATAACTGTAAATTTGCTTTCTTATAATTATTTGCCATTATTCTCATTAAACTAATATTATTTATAATAAGTGCTTGAAGTTTGCTAACTTTTAGAATATTGTAAAATAATAGAATTGGCTATAAGATTAAAACCCTGAAAATTTAAATGCATTTACTTTATTAAGAAAGTAAAGTATTTTCTTATTATTATGTCTTCATAATTTAAAAAGGATTTTCATGAAAAATAGTATTATCCTAATTTTAAAATATAAATGAAATGAATTGAAAAATAAAAATATTTGCTTTCCAGGAATTATGTCTCATTTTAAATATGTCATGAAAAAATTGACTTTCTGCTTGTGTGTTCTATCATTAGAAAAATATCTGCTTTGAAACATATTACCTATTATTGGAATATTTTTACTTACTATGAAAATAAAAATGACTCTTCATGCTGAAATTATTATGATAGATAAAAAAATTGTTTTATAAATATCTTGATGCTTTTAAAACATCATTTTGCTTCAAACTTAAATATTATTAAGCTCTCTGCAAATTTTGCATTGCTTTTCATATATTTGTGTTATATAAATCTCATTGAAATATTTTTTGCTACTGTGGAAACATGAAAGAAACACTGTGCTTTTTACAATTTATATATAGTTTTTAAACTTTATTGTAATTGTATATCACATCAAAGGGACTTATTGTGCTCTCTATAAATTTTTCATTGCTTTAAACTTTGCATTGCTCCAGAGGATATAATATTAAAAATACTTTGTATTGTTTGAAATAGTATTGTGCTATTTTACTTTGAATGGCTTTATTTTGTATCAACATTTAACTCAATTGCCTCATATTGTGACTAATTATTTTGACTATAGGATATTTAAATATTCAGAATATTTTGTTCTCAGTTGTATATAGTCCTTTCATACAATTATGTAATTCAAATAAAATTGTATTTTTCATGTTAATCTGAAAAGTTAAATGCTCCTTGGATTACAAATGTCTTTGAAATATTTGTTCAGAGTTAGCATCAGATTGTTTTTTATTTCACTTAAACAGCCTACTAAACAATACAAAAGACAGGATACCTGTCAAACACACTCCTCAATAAAAATTTTTATTCCTCACCCCATCTTATAGTTCTGACTATTACAGTAAATCTTGCACCAACAGATCTTCAAGAATCACCCAGAATAGGTATTAATACAATAAATCTAACAAAATCATGAATACTGGTTTTCTTTTTTGATCATGAGCTTACTATGGATCACACTTTTTCACCCTCTAATGTAAAAACAGTATGTACCAAGAGGGATGATAGAAAAAGAAAATATAAGGAGGCTTGAGTTATTGCAAGAGATCCACATTTCTTTAATAAAAAAGATTTATGTGTCTCATTATTGAAAAAATGGAACATCTAATCACTTCATTTACATTTTGGACCATGCTAATTTAAAGTCATAAATTGCACATTCTTATTCAGTACTGTAATTCTGGTGGTGATCTGCCAAAAGCTGTCTGTGCATTTAAGAATTTTTTGTAGTTTGATTTATCTTTTCACATAAACTTGAACAATACAAGTTTGTTAGAATATTTTATTAAAATATTTTACACTAATATTCTACACTTTTAAGGAATCATCATTATTCAAACTGCAGGTCTGTAGTGAATGGCATTGGAATCAATGATTTTAAGACTAAAGAACTTTTCAAGTGATAAAAGGGCAAAAACTATAAGATTTTAAATTTAAGTTTATTTATGTTTTATTATGCTTATAATTTTTGTATAATTTATGCTATTTGAGTATTGGAGTGTCTCAGAGTATTTTTGCATTGAAATGTAATCAAAAGAAATATGTGCATCCAATACAAAATTATTTAGAGTGCAGAATAAATGAATGTATGAATTATTGGAGTTGATGTATGTTTTCTTATTTAATTGTTAAGTTATAATTCATGTGCATAATAATTATTTTTTTATAATATGTTTTATCAATTTTTCGCATGTGTTTATTCTTATTATATGAGATAGTCAGTGCTTCTGAGCTATTTTCATATGTTATCTTAGTTATTCTTTTTCAACATGAAGCATGTTCTATGTGACATGTAGCTAGATGCTATGGTTATCCAAATGTTTGTGATGGTTTATTCATATTCAGTTTGTTAAGATTAGTGACATAGTCCTAATTCTTTATTTAAACTTATAGAGATGTGTGTAGTTTTAGATTTTTTCATCATTTGCCTATTATATTTCTTGATTTTTTTCATGATGGAAATTTTAAAATCATGTGCAATACTAATCGTCTCTTTCCTTTGCTTTTGAATGTTAAAGTCCTGTATCATACCAAATGTGTCTTTATTATGCTCTTGGTATTATCAGAGTAGATTAAGTATTTTGATACTGTTGATATGCCTATTATGCATATTTGGTGAACGAAAACAATGACAAAATATTCCATGTTTAAACTTACATAATTATATCTGACATATGAAATTATTCATCCTCACCAAATTCAAAGCTATATTATTGTTGGCAATATTTTTTTGTAAATACATTAAATATTTTTTATACTATGTCATATTAGAAAGAAAGCTGTGTTAATAAATAAATGTGAGAGCTTTCTCTATTCATAACTTGTAACATGCTTTCTTAATTATCTTTAAATTTATTGTTAAAACAATATAATCACTATATTATTTTTATTACATTTTCTAATATTAGTGTATCTATAACATCATCTACATTATTGTAAAATTTCAACCACAACATAAGAGTACAACCATACTTTGTAAAAGTCACTGTATTAGAGTTTAGGTTGTTGATGCTTAAGTAACATCTATGGTAATGATTATTTTATTTATTTTGATTATAAGAAATCCATCAGTGTGGTATATACATATGAACAAAATCCATTTCCTACTCCTATGATCATGAGTGTCATCCTAGATATTGTAAAAGACGAGTCATTAATAAATATTAAACTCATCATTATTAATTAAAATTAAAATTATATTTATTTTATTATCTAAAGACTGGGTAATATCATATTATTTTCTAGTATACATTCACTTATAGGATTAGAATCAGAGATATAAGAATACTCTGAGATTAGAAAAGACAGATTTGATTGATTGGATATTTAATGGTGATAATCTATTTTATGGACATAGCCAAGACATAGATTGAGAGCAGTGTGAGAGCTGCACAATGGAAGATTACAGTATATATATATATATATATATACTATATATATTTATATATATATATATATATAAAAGGGCACAATATATATATATATAAATTTGGATTTGTGGATAGACAGATTTATAAATAGAAATGAGTAGATATAGAAAAAATATTTTTTAGCTTTAAAAATGTAATTATTATACTGGGATTTTTGCATATACTGTATGTACATATAATTTAATTTTTCAGTATGGAAGCTTACAGAAACCAACAAGAGTTAGGCGAAAGGATTGCTCTATTGCAATTAAGACGTCATAAATTGGCAAATCTAATATGTCAAGAAAATGCTGAATACGAGGTAAAGTAATTTATGTGCACATTTGATTATTTATATTTTATCTGCACAATTTTAAACTGCTAGTCTTTTTATTTTTTTGAAACAATTTTTATTTAATTAGCACGATTATATGCCTGGCTATGCACATTTTTAATGATGAGACATTATTTCTATAATATTAAATAACACAAGTTTATTTATATATTATTAGAATTTAAAAAAAAATCATTATAATGTAAAAATTATGTTAACTTTTCCATCAAGTTATTCTGCTTTATACTAAACCAGCTGAAAAGCATTTGTGGAAGAATATTAAAATTCTATCTCCATTTTTTATACATTAACATTATAAGTATCAGCCAATTCATTGTGATTCATAATATCTGATAGTATAATTCAATATATATTAATTATCAAGTTCCTATTCACTTCAAGATTTTTATCATTTTATTAACGGAATGTTTTTTTTACTTCAGGAGTTCATAAGAAGTTCAAGCATAAAAAGTGATTATTCAGCAGTATTATCAATTATCTTGAGTTCTCGAATTCGCCAATCTGCCAACGAAATAAACCATGTAGAACCATATTTTATACAACTTTATAAAATAATTATGAGTATTGGAGATGTAATTTTTTTTGTAACTTATGTCAATCATCTTTACATTTGTCCACCATTTCTTCTTACAATTTTACAGTTTGAATCTACACATCTTAGACATGCTCCTTTAAATTATTTTTTAAAATAATTTCTAAATATATATATATTTTCCCAATATATCGACTTTAAATAAAAGGTGTGGTTCCTATATGATACAATGTTTACTTCTTATGGAGAAATGATGACATACTTCTCTGAATTTATAATTTATATTTATTTTTTTAAGTTTAAAATGATTCTAAAAAATAGATGTTAAATGCATAAGCAATTTTTTATCAAGAAATTTTATTGTGAGCTCAAAGAATTACATTGTAGCAGTAACAGAGTTATGTTGTTAACATAAACTATTAAAAAAGGCTACATGACCCAATACCTATGATCTGGGGATGAAAAATCAACTGTTCAATCACAAATTGCCCATTACTACAAGGCTCCATGTAGCATTGTAGATGTATGTTGGAGCTAGTTTTTCATCTCTGTTTCTGATGGCTGAAGTTTTACCAGAAGTAATTTCTTACAGATGTGGCCATAAATGAGAGTGCATCTAGTTGACCAATAGGCAAACAGCAGAAAGGTTATAATTCTTATGGATGGAAATATCTCATTAGATATGCTAGAAATCAGCATTTTTCAATGATTTAAATACTACGATATATATAACATTCACTTTTTATAGGTATTTAAGTATATATATTTAATGTGAATATAAAGTTGTGTAGAAGAAAAGTAAAATAAATTTTTACAAAAAAATTATTTCAGTTCAAATTGTATTCTTTGATAACATTCCTTAAACACTGTAAAATATTTTAATGTTATTTTTTTATTTTACATAATCATTTTATATCAAATTTATTTTTTATTGCCTTGTGTAATTTAGAACTGCAAGAGAATAGCAGATTCTGCATTCAAAGTCTAAAGGTCACGACTTAGCTCCTTCATTCTCAACGCTCGAATTTTTTATGTACTTGCGAGTGATAAACCCATTGATTTGTTTATTCATTTATAATCTTAATATATATTGTAGAAAAATAATTATAAGTGAAAACAGTATGCAATTAAAATATTTCCCTATAACAATCGGTGGAATGAGTGGGGAGATAGACAGTCAGGTAATTGATTCTTTAGTGCTAAGATATTAATATAATTTTTTTTATTAACTAACTTATGTTTGTTATATATACTTCTGTCCTTAATAATGAAAATTTGAAATTGTGTCTTTTGTTTGTGCTTCTTCAGTCTATGACACTTCACTTTTAATTAATTTTTAAAACTGTTTTTTTTTTTTTTTAGTATGTTGTTAAGGGCAGGTGTTAAACTGTTAAGGTGACAGACAATTAAAAGTTTGTATGCATTTGGTTAAAAAAGAATGAGAGAAGATTTGAGCTAGAGTTGTAATTAATCTTAGTTTCATTAACAGATTAACTAAAAAAAAAAAATCTGTAGCCAGCAGGCATAACTCGACAACATCAAAGAAACATTTCAATTTAATGATAGCAAATAAAATTTAAAAAATCTATACATCAAGGTAGATTTGAGATATTTTTATTAGGAATAAAATGGTTTTTAAATTAGTTTTGTAATCGTTTTAATATTATGTTCTTTAATAATCCCTAATACTTGAAAAATATCGTCTCTAACAGTGAATTTAACAAAAAGATTAAGGGTATTAATAAAGGACAGTTTATTTTCATTATTAGAATCTAAATTTTTAAATATAATAATCGTGTCTTCATGACAGTTCTACTTTAAAATTACTTTTTGTTTTTTTGATATGTTTCCATTAACATGCACTCAAAACTTAAATCATGTGACCAGCACAAGTTTTTTTTTTTTCAATTTCATTTTATTTAGTGCACTCAAGACCTAAATCATGTGACCAGCCATAATTTTTTTTTGGGAATTTCATTTTATTTAGCTATTTATACCGTACATAAATATATTTAGTATTTGAGAATTTTCCAAACTTTATGAAGTTATTATGTATTGTATGCTACATGTTTTTTTACCTTAAATATATCTGAAAAGTATGTCAAATGCTTGTGATAGAAAGAATGATCATAAACATCCTACTTTAAATGAAATACTGCTATATCTTCAATTATCCTGGCATATATATATATATATATATTAGATACAATCAAATTATATTTATACAACAACTAGCTTTTAACCCTTGATTTAGTACTTATTAATATCTTATGTGGCAAATACGATTTTTTTTTTTTTTTTGCCTTTTAATGAAAAAAAAATGCATAGACTTCTCTTATACGAATTGCATATAATTTATGTTAAGTGAGGCTAGGTGCTGCAATAGAGAAGCTGAGCAGAATAAAAATTCGATGGTTGAGCGCTTTTGAGGGCTCATTGTGTTCTCATATTCATAGCAGAATGATGGAATATATATATAGGCAGATGGTATTTAAATTTATGTAAATTATAGTTTAGATTGTCCATTTCTTCGAGAAATGGAAGCCCGATTCTTTGCAGTATATAGCATTAATGTTGTTAGCTATATACTAGCATCCCTAATTTTTATGTTTTGTGTTGTTTCTTTTTATATATTCTATAGCAGCCAATGAAGGTTCAAATATATGTCCTGTCACTTTCTGGTATTCAAGGAAGATAGATCTATATTTTGTCTTGTCAGATGCTTTTTTATACAAATATTTTATACTGTGAAATGAGAATGGATAAGGATGCCTGAGATTCTCCATAGTATATTGCTTTATATCCAGTTTGGGGAATGTAATCCTATATACAGTGTTAGGTGTCAGATCAGATTCGAGTCTATTTTTGGAAATATTAATTAGTCTATTGGTTTATGTTGGATTTTGGAGGTGTGCATTATTTCAGTACTGCATGCAAAAATGGTCAATCAATGGGTAACAGATTAAGTCAGATATACAAGACTTACACCATCAAATCATACCTTATCAAATGCTCAAAGGTGGAACCGGAATGAAAATTGCTTCTTTAGATATTACTGAGTTACATGGCTCCATCAATCACAAACTATTAATATTATTAATGCTGAACCCTTAAAAAGCAGTTATTCCACAACATATATCAATTTCATTTCTAAATTTCTTACCTGGATTGATAACAAGATTGCCTCCATATTCAATGGCCAATACTGTCACATGACTGGTAATTGTCCCATGGGATTACCTCTCAGTGAAATCCTTTCCAGCATATTTAAATCATTTTGAGGATAAACTTTTTAAATATTTCAATACTACTCTCAACTGATGTGTTTGTCACTGACCAGAATCAATCATCATCAATATTCAAGCCAACCCCCAAGCATATCCCTCTCTGTCTTTCATCACTGTTTGGGAAGACTTGCACAATGAACTTAAATACTTAGAAATCCATCTGCTATGGAGAAGCAAATCAATTAAAGTACACTGTGTATATTAAGACTTTAAAATTTAAGGCTTTATACCTCCTAAATCATATTCTCCATGCTCACATAAATTCACAGGTTTTTCTTCATTTCTTTTTTGTAATTATAATTTATGTTTATTTGAAGTGTCTTACAAAACTAACATTGAACAATATTTTAAAGAACCTTACCAGCATTGGATTAAAATAAAGTCATCTCACTGGAAAAGTAAAACAATTTCACCATAAATTAAATAGTAATTCTCCCAGAAATGATAGACCAGCTTCTCCCACACATTTTTTTCTCTTACTAAAAACTTTATTAAAACCTTTTCTTTATTTAAGGCATTTTTACCAATATCCCTTTCAAACAAATACATTAATTATTAATTCAAAAGATTACCTATCCTCTGATTAGACTCCTGACCCAGGATACAAGATCCCATACTCTCAAACTGGTTGTAGTATCCTATACTATGGTAAATTCATACATCTCTATCCACAACTGTCTCTCAACATTGTTACTTATATAAAAGAGCACTTAATAAATCTGAACATAATTTTATCTTTGTAGAACATCAAAGGTTCACTGGCCATATATTCAAACCTTCCTCTGCTTCTATTGTATTTATAGAATACCATGACTCCAAATGTAAAATCAAAGAAGTATGGCATATAACTAATAACATCAGTGTTATAAAGTGAAAGGAAGCATGCTTTCCCTCTCCAAAAATGGAATTTTTAATCCACTACTTTGCATATATTTAAATATTGATCACCTTTATTTTACACCTTTTCAGTTTATCTTTTCACTATGATTATGAGAAGATAAACTTCTCAAAAGCACGCAGTCACTTAATATTATAAGTCATACCTTAACTTCACCATTAACTGCATTGTAGTGCATTTAGACTTACTATTTGCTTAATCAAGAAATCTACATTTATTTAACTATTACAATAAGATGAGTATTAATATGGATAAAATTTTAAATGGTCCTTATTATATTGAAGGCCTTAAAATAAATTTTGTTGATATTCAGAAAAGTCCTCGGCATTATTTTTGCTAACAATGGGCCATTTCACCATCATATTGAAATTATGGTAAATAAAGCTTTTAAAACTGATTCTAAAACAATTTATTAACTCTATGAAGCATAAATTATTTTTCTCTTGATTGTTCCTAATTTGAAATATGGATATGTTATTTGGAATCAAAGTTCCAAATGAGTTATTATCAGAATCCAATTAGTATATGATAAGTTTTCTAAATATATTAAGTTTATGATCATTATCTGCTTCTATATGTTAGAAAAAGTTAAGAGATTTTAAATTCTTATTTAATCTTGTCACTCAGAAAATTATTTTAAGGAACCAAATTGCAAATGTTACAATTAATAATTATTTACATATAACATGCATGTCAAATTTATTTTGCATTAAGGCTTGTCACTTTAACTATAAAATCTTCTCCATTATTTAAATTTCTCAACACTTATAGATTTTACTATTAATAATATTTTTGTATTAAATTAAAAAAAAATATTACTAATCTTACAAGGACATGTGGTACATAGACATATTCATTATTTGATATTTATATGTACTTACATTTATATTATTGCATATTAATTATAGTCAAATTCTGTAATTGGTTTAATGCTATAGTTTTTTTTTGTATAATAAATAAATTGGATTATTATTATGTTACTTTAATCTTTTTAGATTTCAATATGCCATTTTATATTATAAACCATCCACTTTTAATAGAGATATTGGAAAATTATGGTACCAGAGGTCTTATATTAGATAATTAAAAAAATTACTTACATGAAAAATTGATAGCCACAAATTTTTCTAATACATTAAGTGGCAGAAAAACACTAACTTATGGTGCTCCTCAAGGATCTGTTTTGAGTTCCTTATTATTTCTAATAGTTATCAATGACTTGGTCAATATTAAAGTAAAAGGTTCTATTTATCAATTTGCTGATGGGTTCTGTTTTAATAATGCATAAATGAGTCTAAATCTTTTTTTTTAAATGTCAGCAAAGTTTTTATGAGATTCAGAAGTGCTGTTTCAACAATGATATGATAATTAATGCTTAAAAAACAAAAAAAAAGAGTGTTAATTCGCTCACCAAATAAAAGAAGCAGACCTATTAATTTCGTTTTTATTTTAAAAAGTATAAATAATGAAAATTCGTTCTGTTAAATGAATGTGTTAAATTAAAATAAGCATCAAATATTAAATATATAAGAATTATAATTGATAGTAATATGTCATAAAACACCCATATAGAACATTTAATAAAAATATATTTATGGTAAAACTTTTTTTTTTTTAATATGTCAAAGCGTCGGCCGGGAACCGAACCCGGGACAATTGCTTGTAAGGAAGCTGTGCCAACCACTCTGCCACCAACGCTTGACTAAAACTTTTGAAATTATTTACAATGGTTTTAGATGAAAAATAATGGGGAGGGGGGGGTAAATGAATATTGAGATGAATTTTCTATTTCTTCAGTTAGTATGACAATTATTTAAAACTTCGAAAAGTAAATTTAAAAAAAAAAAAAAGAAAGAAAACAAAAGAAAGATGTCTTTACTTATTAATAAATTTAAAATAAATATTCTTATAAATATTTTTTTATGCTCAACACATCTGCCTTTTTAAAAGATTTCTCTCTTTTTTATTTATGGGAGGAAGCTAATTATTATATCTTTATTTGCATTGTTAATGTTTAATCTATCGAAATATACTAAAAATTTGATAATGATATGACTTTTATTTTCATAATGAGACTGTATTTACTTATGATAACATATTTTTTCAAGATTTTGATCAAAAGATTTAAACTTATAGCAGGAATTCCGCGAGAGCAACTACTGTGAAATAATTAAAATAAAATCAATTTTATTTATTTTGTTTTTTTCTGTTTTTGATAATTGTATCTTTGCATTTTATTTTACTTTTAATAACAGAAGCTAATGCGTAATTGTCATCAAAAATATTATTTTAGTAAACACATGATGTATATGATTACTCTGTGAAACTTAAAATTTGATGTAACTGTAATTTTAAAAGCTGTTCGTTTTTTTTTCCACTTCCTAATCAAATTCAACATAATATTAACGGAAACTATAATTCATGTTAGAATTAAAAATGTGTATTCTTTTATTGTAAATCGAGTGATTGAAAAAACTTTTAAAAAAGCTTATATTCCTGAAGGAATGTTTACACTAAGAGGAATTGAATGAAAAGGTAATATTTTTGTTTTTATTTTTGATTAACTTTTTGCAGACAGTATACATTATTGCTATTTGATATACGTTTTTTTTTTTTTTTTGGAAATAGTAATATGAATTTTCTAGATATTTATTTATTTATATGTAGTAAGTGAACGAACAAAATCAAAATCTTGCGGTCACACCCACATTTGTAAATACTTCATTACGTAGTAGCAACACATCTACATACTATGTCCATGAGGTGGATTTGAATCTGGACTTTCAATCAAGCGTCAATTAAGCTTAGAGTTTGCATAATCAAATATCTGGCTCAGCAATTTTAAGTGACTGTAGAAAAATCATATAACACAATATCAAAAAACAAATTTATACTAAAATTATTTCACAGTCATGGTTTCATCTATTAAATATAGAACTTCTCAACTGAAAACTCAGATAGACACAAACAACATATACATATAAAAAAGAAATAGCATTCTCATAAATTACTTTAAAAATTAACCATTCAGATTGATAATCTTAGATCAAAAAGATTTATCACCCGAGTTTCTTTGACTTTTCTTTTTAATTCATTAAAATAACCGCCTCAAATAATATTTTATGACATGTATTTAGTTCATGGATGTACAAAGCTGATTAGGATACCTATTTTTATTTCTGCTCTTAAGAACTTTAACTCTTTCGCTAATTTTCTTTAATGCATATAAATTTTATGTTAACTACAAGGAATCTTATAAACTATATCAGAAATAGATTTATTATCAATAAATTGTTTTGCAAAATCTTTCATCTAAATAACTTTTATACCACCCAATAAATGATTATTCTTATAAATCCATCTATAAGTTGATGACCTAAATGGTAAAAACATAAACTATTTATTCTAACATTTACATTTTTATTAATATCAGATCTATAGATTGTATTTATATATTGGACTATTTACATAATCTAATAGTAAGTATTGAATGTCTTTAGAAAAAAATAACTTTATTTAAATATTCAAATTACATTCAACTGTTAGTAATAGCACACAGGTTAGTATATGCACAACGTTTTGAGAGGTATTATTCTCCTCTCTTCTTCAAGTGTAGCTCACATTAAGGGGGATTAATCTCATAAGTCAATCTGGTGTAACTATAAATGATGTATGGAAACCACTAATCAACTTTGCTCTTAGGAAAAAGAAAAGAAATAAAAAAGAACCTCATAGATAAATAAGTATATGAAATTTCTACTGACTGTTCCTTTTGGCAGAATAGTTTGGTTAGAGCATTACCTTAAAATTTAATATTTAAGAATCTAAAGCTCCAAATTTGATTACCATGCTAATACTGACAATGGTCAAGTCAGCAATACTTGAAGAAGAGAGGAGAATAATACCTCTAGAAATGCTGTTCATATACTAACCTGTGTGATATTACCAATAGTTAAATGTATTTGAGATATTTAAATAAAGTTAAATATTTCTAAAGACATTTAATACTTAATATTAGATTATGGAAAATACATGTCTATAGATATTGCTAATATATTCATGGTTATAAGCAAAATCAATATAATCATAAGCAAATTGACTCATTTAAATATAAGCATTATTTTCAAAATTATTAAGCTTTCTATTGCTGTAAAAATATGTAATAATCATAAATCTTCTTGAATCTAATGCTATCACTCTCATAAAAATCCTTTGATATAAAGATGGTGTTTCGAGATGCCTACTTCTGTTTTGTATATATATATGTTGTTTATATATAGGCTGAATTTCACTTAAGAGAGATCTCTTTATTAATAAATGAAAACATGATTGTGAGAGAATTTTAGTATAAAATTGTTTTATACTCTTTTATTGAAAGTGAAAAATTTATTTATTTGTTTGTTTATTTTTCAGTTTACTAGATGGCTGTATAATTTTTTAATTGATATTTAATATATTCCATGTTTTCCTTAATGGGTTGTGTTGATATATTATATATTGGACTATGTCTATTATCTAATATTAAGTATTGAAAGTTGTTAAAAAAAATAAATTATTATTTAAATTTTCAGTTACATTCAACTGTTAGTAATAGAACACAGGTTATTATATGCACAGTGTTTTGATTTTATTCTCCTCTTCTTTGGATGGATGCTGGCCTGACCAGTGACAGTACTAGCATAGAAATCGAACCTGGATTCTTAGATTTTTGAATATTGAATTTTAAGGTAAAGCTCTAATTGAATATGCCTTCCTGCCAAAGAACAATACTCAGTAGAAATTTAATATACTTATCTATGAATTTCCTTCTGATTTTTCCACTTTTACCTAAGAGAAAATTAATGTGTGGTGTCCATACATTATGTATAGTCACACTAGATTGACTTTGTGGGATTATTCATCATTGTCATGTGAGCAGATTCTTTGAATTTTCTTCTTTGCACCTTTTTCTCTCTATCCAATATTTTTGTATTTTCCCAATTGTACATATATTCACTCATACATACAAAATATATGGTCTGCAACCTTAGGCACATCTGTTTTTTTCTTCTAATCAACAGTTTGTTTTTTGCAATTACTTTTCAGTGGGGTAACTGGTTTCACTGGTATACATTTTTCTATATTCAAATGGCATTTCATAGATACCATTTTTGCCTTTCAGCATTTCAAGTTTAGGCTTTGTAGATGTTCTCATAGTGTGGTGTGACTCTGAAAAGCTGTTATTATGTTATACTGATTGCAGATTTTCCTTCATTTATCTGCTATTTTTGTTATGCATGGATTCTGTACAGTATCAATATTTTTTTTTTAGTTTGATGGTTCTCTTTGTTGTCTCTTTAAGGTTTTTTTTAAAATAACAGCTGACAAACAAACATTTTTATAAGAGTTTGTTCTATATAGATCTTTTTTTTTTCAAATAAGTTTCTGAACAAACTTCTTTTGCTCTGATTCATAGTGATAGTGTAACTCCATGTTTTGAGTTTCTGGTGTGATTGAATGTATATGTTAAGCATTTTTTTTTGTATGTGTGGGTTTCTGTAAACTGTAGTTTTGATTTTGCCATAAGCAATGCCAATTTTTGTACTTGTTCTGATTTTATTGTGACATTGACTTGAAGAAAGTGTGTTGTTGATGTGTCTCCAAAGATTGTTATAGTGTTTCACCTTGTGGTATACAGAAACTGTATCATTAACATAGCAAAGCCAAACTTTGGGTGAACATGGAGTAGTCTTTATGGTTGTGACTTTAAGTTTTTCCATGTAAATATTGATAATCAGGCATGACAATGGTGAGCTCATAGCCATTCCTTAATTTTGTGGAAAGAATTCTCTGTTGTATTGAAAATAGATTGTTATGAAAATTCTGAGTTGTTTTGGTTTGTAACCTATTATCATTATTTAGTCTTTTTCTTACAATAGACAATAATTTTACACATGGTACATTTGTGAATAAACTTTTCACATTAAAGTTAGCTAGTATGCCAACTCCTTCAATTTTAATTTTCTTGATTAACTCTATAAATTGTCTAAAATTCTTGACAAAGGAATGGATCTTGTATGCCAAAGGACTAAGAACTTTAAGAAGAAATCTTGATAAATTTTGTCAAGGTGAATTTTTAGAACTAACAATAGGTCTTAACAGAACATGATGCTTATGGATTTTTAGGTTTTCTGAAATATGATGTTAGTTAATTTTTTTCTGAATCACTGAAATACCTGTGAAACTTTCTGAGTAATGCTTATAACTTTGTTTCTGTACTTGGTAACCATTTTTTGCGACTTTTTTTGTATTGGCCTGCTGTGAGGAGTTCTTGTATTTTGTTGTCATAATCAGTTGTATTTATTACAACTATTGCATTGCTTTTGTCATCAGGGAGAATGACTATAGATTTATCTACTTTGAGAGATTTAATTTCTTTCCTTTCATCATAGGAAATGTTTGTCTTCAATTTTTGTTGCTTCTCAAGTGTTCTTTTTATTCTCCAGTGTAATTCTATTGCTTCTTCTAAAGGCAATTTTTGAGTGACTTTCTGAGTGACTACCATTATATGTAATAAAGGACTATTAGATGGTATGATGGAAAAGTTTAATCATTTTTTGAGAACAAAAATTTTAGAATCTGTTGTTTAGAACTTAGATTTTTAACAGATGCAACTGGCTACACAGCTAGATATATTATGATTTTTGATATGCCCATATAGATTTGCAAGTTTTTTCTTTTGACATTTTAATATTTTTCCATGTAATATAATATATTATTTTCTCTTAGAAAACATTCTACATTATTAATGGAAAGCAAAGTTTGATACTGGGGAAAGCTTTGAGTATTTATTCTTTCTCTTAATAGAGTTTCACTTATTTTCTGAATAATTTTCTCAACTCTGTAGGAGTGAATTTGAGGTTTTAGTTTTAAATCATTAGGAACTATCTCTTCAAATTTTATTTACATAATAAAGCAAATTTTTTTTTTCTTTGGCCAGCTTTAGACATAACTAAATACTTACTGTTTTCCCAAAGGTTTGTAATAATGATATTTTGGTTGTATTTATATTTCCATTGTCTAATATTAATTATTGAATGTCTTTAAAAAAGTTCAATTACATTCTAGTGTTAGTAATAGAACACATTATGTTTCAAGTATTATTCTCCTGTCTTCTTCAAATGTTGCTGGCCTGATGAGTTATAGTACTAGCATGGGAATTAAACCTGGATCCTTAGATACTCTAACCAACTGTGGCAAAAAATCTGATATCAATTACAGGACAAAAGTTGCAAGTATTACTCAAAAAGCAGCACAGGTAATTTATTGATTCAGAAAAAAGTGAACTAAAATCAAATTATTCCTCACTATTATGGTCTGTGTAAAATATTCACGGATCATATTCCATTAAGACCTATTGTTAGTTCTAGAAATTCACCTTGCCAAAACTTGTCAAGGTTTCTATTCTTGTACTTTAGCATACATTACACACTCCTTTGTCAGGGATTCTAAATACTTTGTACAGTTAATTAAGAACATGAAAATTGAAAGAGCTGAAATACTAGTAAGCTTTGATATGGAAAGTCCATCCACAAATGTATTGTGTGAAGAAACATTTTCAATTAGTAAAAAAAGATTAATAGGTGATAATAGATTATAAACCAGAATAACTCTTCCTATTAATAGTGTAAGGGAACTATTAACATTATGCATAACAACAACCTACTTTCAATACAACACAGTATTCTTTCACCAAATCAAAAAATGGCTATGAGCTCACCATTATCACCCCTGACATGCAAATTTTATATGGAAGAATTTCAATGACAGCCATAAATACTACTCCATATTTACCTAAAGTGTAGCTTCATTATGTTAATGGTATATTTGTTGTATGGCCACATGGTAGAGCACTGGTAAAAACTTTGTGAAAACACATCAACAACATATATCCTCTTTAATTAAATTCACAATAGAGTTATGATGACCAAAATTTGGCACTCCTAGATGTTGTGACATGTCTCCCTCATAGAAAAATTTAAACTATTTTACAGAAAACCCATCCATGCAGGAAAATGTTTGGCATTTACATTCAATCACACCAGAAAGGCAGAACATGGGATCACACTTGTTCTAGAATCACTTAACACCATATATTATAGTGCTATAAAATTATATTCAGGCCAGTTCATTCATTTTTCATTCACTAGTGAAGATTAAGATTCAAAGCTGGAATGGATGTACTTTCTCATCAAATAGACAGCTTTTACATCTTTATACTATTCATGCTACTACCCTGAAATTAAAAAAAAAACTGTAGAAGTTTTGAACTCCATCTGCAGATTTGATGCCAGGTCATTTTTTAATATATTTTAGAGACCTCATTTAATATTACAAAAACAATCTTACCTAACTTTCTCATCTGTTTTCAAGAGCAATGGCCTTCTCTCTATTCCCAAACCATTTATTATAACTCTGGGTAATCAATGTGTTCTTGTTTTTGCTAATAAAATCAAAATCTGAAAATGAGGATATTATAAATCTCTACCATTTTGCTTCCAATGATTATTCAGGCTTATAGTATATGGTTCTAAAGTAGGATGCAGAATACTATTTTATAAACATATGAGTTATTCAAGTGATAAAAAGGTGCTGAAATTAATTATAACAAGAGAGAAAAATTATTTGTTTTTGGTTATTAAGCATGTAATACAATTTACATTTTTTATATAAATGTTTATTATTATTGCTATTTGACAGTATACTATTGCATGTTTAAAATTGTTAATTAGTTTTTATTTTCTATCATTATTACTATATAGGCAAAAAATATTGTTTAAACCATGCACCCTATTACTACTAATGCTCTATAAAATTCATTGCGAATCTAAATTTTTTGACTGATATTTTCGATAAAATTTAGTTCTTTAATTATTTAATAAAAGCGATATGATTTGAGTGGAATTATTTCGCTATGTATTTGCACAACTATTTCATAAATAATGATAACTGAAGTTTAAGGATTTTCTGTATATAAAACCACAGAGGAGGCTGAAAATAAAAACATTGAATAAAATTTTTTAATCATGCCTTATATGATTAATAACATAAATTACAGATTTCATTAAGAATGCTAATATCACTGTATAGTACTGCACCAACTAGACACAAATTATATTATATAGTTTTAATGATTATTGCTTAAAATAATTACTTATTAAAGAAAAATAAATTAAAATTTATTATTTACATTTCCTTATTTATGGAAAATGTTATTGTGATATTCGTTTTAGCAAACTGTTCATAGATACTTTGATGAAATATTTATTAAGTAAACAAAATTAAAATTTTTGCTTATAATGCTTACGAAGAATATTAGGAATGATTGACTAGACTGGTTTGGATCATGGCTGTTAGGGTAGGATGGTTTTTATACAAAGATTATTGCTTCGTTATGGATGCTCATGTGGTAGTATATATATATAACATTAAAATTATCCAACAATTTAACTATTCTAATCTATAGCTTTGTAAATAAAATATTTTTTTATTATTATTTCTGCATGTATGTCTAATTGTATTGATCATGAGAGGAAATACATTAAAGCAATTTACTATGGAAGTTATGTGTATATTTTTACTATTCATGATACATAATTGCTCAGATGTGGGGTGCATTCATTAACCTTCATAGTTTTTGTAGCTAAACTTATAATCAAGATTTGAAAAAAAAATTTTTTTTTGCTTTTTTCTTCCAGTGACAATTAAGAAATCATATTATAAATGGGAATAAATATAATTCATTATGGTGTTTTAATACTATATTTAAAATTGTATAATTTCAGTAACATTATATAGATTCTTTCATATCAATTTTGTGTAATTTATATACATATATGTAAATTTATAGCAGATTCCAAGGACAGTCTGGAATCATAGAAGACTAACCTTATTCAAGTAGGTTTCTACCCACATGCTTGACAACCAAATTAGGGCATTCTATAATAGACACAGAGTTTTCAGACTGTATGACCTGAAACTTGGAGCAAGATGCCACTTATTGACAACATCCATTTGAAATTGATATCCATCACTTTCTAAGAACTTCAACATTGACTTTCAATGGCCTCAATCTCTATACACTCCCACTAATAATTCGAAGGATAAGATTTGCACAATGACAAGGCACAATTTTTGTGCCAACTTAAAATCAAGAATTTCCTAGCATATTTATTTATATAACAGAGCAAAAATGAATCCATCATACAGCTCAGTGTTTGTGGAACACGAGAAATCAGCCAGCCACATTTTTAAACCTACCTCTTCCAAGATAGTTTGCATCAAGGATAACTACAGGAAACACTAGATTATGAAGACATGGTACATTATCAGTTCCATGCGTGTGCTAAATATATGAGCCAATAGTGGTCCTATCTATAGACACTAACTATTTAATCTGATAACATAGTTAGCACTTTGTGATTACCTATTATACATGCTTTATGTAAATTTTCTAAACACTGCCCACTCTAATCTTTTATAGTTTTAATTACTGCCACACTCTGCTAATTATCTTATCTACCAGTTAGGCTTTGTAACAGACACTGCATGTCAAAAGTTAACTCAGCAGATTAATGAACAAATTTGTTTAAAACTCTCTTTAGCCATATATATTAATTATTTGTCTATTATATATTCTCTATGGCTTCAACTTTTTGTTACATATATGTATATAAGTTTTATTAAGGAGGTTAATAACATTTTTGAAAAAAGACCTTTCATATTAAATAAAACTATTTCTTGTTTGTCTTTATGACTGCATCATTGCCTTGTCTTCATCATATCAAATCTGTTCATTAGCACAGAATCTCGGATCAGACTTTTTCACTATGCAGACATTTTATGTAGAAGTATCAAACACTTGAATCTTTATGTTGAGGCTGACATATATTTCTCCATTACACCAATCTACTTTTAAGATGTTGTGGGAGGATGAATAATTATTGCCTTTTAGAGATATTTTAAATTCTTTTTTTTATCATTGCATTAAAGTTATCCCAAATTTACTTCCACAAATAGATGGTTGCAAAATGGTAAAGTTGAGATGAACTGATAAAACCAAAATAATTTGAAAATACTTTTTATGTATTAGCATTTTCAGTTTTATTACGGTTAATTAAAATTCTGCTGTAACTTACAAATAATAATTACTCAATGCATATTTTTTACCAATTCATGTTTGTACTACATAATTAAAGTAAAGGCAAAACACTTTTTTTAATGACAGAAAATTTGATAATGCAATTGTTTTTTTTATGGCATCAATTATGTTCAAAGCATTGTGCATATAATGTAATCTAAATGTGCTCAGACTTTTCAAATTAGAGAGGTGAAGGTATTCCATTTGTATGAAATATATCAAATATATTCTCATTCTCCTCCCCCCAAAATACAATAATTATACTAAGTGAACACTATATTAGTTGCTTAAAATTTTTTTTAATATAGTTTAAACTTGACAAGCAGATGGAAAATAAATCATCATAGAAACACGAATTAAAAAAAACCAAAAAAAAGAAAAATTGGAATTAAAATTACTATGAATAAAATTTAAAAATGAAAATATTCATTGCACCCAATTCCATTATCATTTTAATGAAGATAATTGACTACATAATTGAATTGCTTTATTGTAGGAATTCATAAAAAGTTCAAACACCAGAAGCAAAATAAATGATCAGGATTTGTAGACATTTATTTTCAATCTGCTACTTTATCAAATCAAACAGTGCATAGAAATGATCAAAGGCAGAGAAGTATGCTCTGTATTATTTTACAAGGAGAATATAAGACTTTTTGAAACAGTAATATTTTCTGCAGCAAAAAGTTTTTTTAAGTTAAACACTGCTGATTGGAAAAAATTGATATTTTTTACTTAAAAATTATAGTTAATTAAATTTAAATCTGAATTCCATATCATTTTCAATTTTGCATTGGGGTAACAGTTTGTCAATTGCTATTTTAATCATTGTTGATTTTACAATCTTCAGTTTTAAAGTTATTTTTTATTTGATCAAATTACTTACAGCCTTTTAGATATTAAAATATTTTTAAAAATTGTAATATCTAAACATTTAAAAAAGTATTCAAATTGTTATGTGAATTATGATCAAACTCCTGGTAGTTGTGATAAATCTGCTGATGTATATGTCTTTTGTCTCTCATTTTAATATTATCTATTTAATTTTTTATTTTTAGAAAGAATGTTTTACAATTGTGAAATATGTACTTTAAAGATTAACCAGGATCTTATAAGCCAGAATGCTAAAAGAATTGATTCTTATGTTGGGAAAAAGGTCTTTGTATATGCTATTAGTAGGACTGGTTATCATTTATGTATGTAAGAGAGCCATGTCTGATCGATCTCCGCCTAGATGGAGAAGCATTTGATTACAAAAGCAAGTTACTGTGATTATTCAAAATTTCCTGTCATCAGGTTCCCTTTTCCAGGGGAAATTATCCTATTGGGAAGTTTATCGATTAATGTTTCCTGAGAAAACTAAATCCATTAATATACTCCCTATAGATTTTCCAAATTAATAAAATTCATCAAACTAAGTCCAAAATTTGTCGATTTTTTAATAAAAATCATTCTTGGAGCACTCCTCACTGGAGCCTTTCTCCACTACCAAAGGTGTTACAACATTAACCCCCTTTGCCCCCTATGCAACAAACAGGAGGAGTCCATTAACCACATTCTGAATCAATGTGGTTTGTGGACTTACCTCCGAAATATAGCGTTGGACTGGATAAATGGCAATGATCCAGCTAACATTTCTTTTAAGGCTGCAATTAAAAAGGGTCAATTCGGAACAATAAGACTGGCCACTTTCATTAACTTGTCAATTTGGTCCACCAGATGTAGCATGATATTTGATCATGGCTGTGATGACTCAATAGTTAATCGATTTTTCAAGTCCCTCTATAAGATAAAAGATGAGGATAAATGAACTTGTCAGCCTTGACTAACTGACCAAACCTGGTATATCCCTAGCAAAATATGCATAGGACACACTGCTTTAAGGCATTAGTGTAATCTTTGATTTTATTTTTATTTATTTATTTATGTTTCTTTCACACTTGCATTAATTTCCCTGTCATAATTTTTTTATGTAGCTTTAGAGACTATGTTATTGATCTGATAGAACTTGATTTTTCTATATACATGGTTTGCATACCACATTTATATGTATTCATTGAAACTTTCTTATTGATGTAATTTTATGCTATTATTGATTTCTCTTGTGTCTACTCTAAAGTGTAAATAAAGTTTTAATTTTGAAAGTAACAATGAAATTCGTATATAATTAGTTTTATTATTATTTTTAATTGTTAGTGAAACTGATATTTTAGTATCGATAAGAAATTAGAATATCGGAAAAAAGAAATACGTATAGTGTATAGAGATTAGTTTAACCAGAATTCTTTTCATGCATATTATATATCTATATATTTGTAAGTGTTCATATATATATATTACATATTAACTAATTGGAAAATAATTTATTTTAATAATTTTTATGCGATTATATATATATTTCAGAAAGAACTAAAGGAATTACGTTGCGGCCACAGATCACCCATTCAGGCTTGTATAAATCTTTTATTGTTTTATTACTATTTACTGTTGTGCTATTTTAAGTTTTGAAAAGTTATTAAAATAAATGTTATATAATTGTATGCGTTATCGAAGTCAACTCAAGACCTTTATAAATAGGAATTAAGCTTTTAGCCTCGTAGCGTTTCGACTAAAATACAGCTTACATTGGAAGTTTGCTTTAATAAGATTCTCTAGGATTAATTTAATGACAGAAAAGTTTGACATAATCCACAGCCTTCATTAAAATTCTCTTGAAACAAAAAAATGCACCTGATTGTTTTAAAGCCACATAAGAACTGTTTACCATTGGAACTGACAAGTCTTGGCATTTTATCTTTCTCTTACCTTTGCCGAAAAATCAAATGCAGTGTAGTTCGTGGTAATTATATATATGCGTATGCACATACATCCATATCTATCATAAAGCAAATGATAGGTTAATAAAAGATAACAATTATCTTTCTGTCTCAAGCTAGAGTTACTCCAGTATTTAGCGATCCAATATTGGATTATTAAATGATTGATTATTAGCTTACTATCTAAAATTTTAATTTTGCTTGGTAAATCCCTAGCTATCTGAATAAATCTTTGAAGCTCAGTTCATATTTACAAAAATTTTCAAATGATATGCCATGATATTTTGTATATTTTACACATAAAAACAAATTACTTTATATTATACTAAAAATGTGACAATAAATATACATGTAATTTATCAGTTTAAAATTTATTAATGTGTTGTAAATCAAATTAATAACAAAATACATTTAATCATTATTTAACGTCAAAATATAATTATTGGAAAAATTAAACTATTGGGAAAATTTTTTTTTAACATTATACCATTACAAAACCTGACATTCAGCTGTAAGACAAAAGCTGAGAGTCACAATATATATTAGTAAAAATCACTGATGAGAGCCATAGCTCAAAACTGGTCTGGAAATGGTGACCACCATAGATAAAGGCTTTAGATATTTTTTCTTGTAGCATTTATCATAAAAAATAAAATAAATAAGTTTGTCTAGAGCTATTAGCAGGCTCTTTATATATATATTGTAATAATATGGACAATTTAGGGATGAATCTGGAGTGATGAAAAATCATTACCACAAGTTTCTAAAAAATTTAAATATTAAATATAAAAATAATAATATAATGAATATGGGGAGCATAAGAGATCAACACAGAACTAATTATAATTTCACCCAGCATTACACAAAATAATCACACATATGAATGATCAAGAATTTTGTGACTGGGTTTGACAGTGATTTATTATAGATGAGGCTAAAAATTTAGCTCTTGGCAGCTTAGAGCAGATTATGTAAACAATAATTTGAATGCACAAACTTAAGTACTAATCTATAAGAATATAAAAATTAAAAAAATAATACTGTTATTATAAAACATGCTGATCATCATTAATGTTCTGGCCACTTAGTATTATTAGTGTACTGGTCAATTATAAACTTAATTTCTAAATAAAAAAAAATGAAACGTAATGCATGAACTTTAAAGAATATCCTTTTTTGTGCTATCCTGCATTAGAGAAGTAATGAAATCATCATCAATTGAATATCTATAAGCACTAAATATAAACCTCTTTTATATAATAGACTTAAGCACAAATCCAGTTTCATGAGCAAAAAAAAAATTCTATAACTGTCATTGTGAGCAAGAGATATAATACAAACATATAATATTCTAAAAGTATTTTGGGATTGAGTAAATTCATTGGACTCATTTAAACAATGAAATATAAATTTATTAATTAGAAATGATAAAATAAAATTAAGGTCTGCTGATCATGCTATAAATATAAATTTGGCATTCTGATTTTGATTAACACAAAAAGAAATAAGCTATCACATTGTCATTTACAAATGTGCTTCATTTTCAATATTTAAAAAAAAAGATCTTCAGAGTTTTCATTTTTTTTTTTTTGATTAACAATATCAGGAACAAATAATCTTTAGTCACAAATATCATTTATTATTTTTCTTTCCTTTTTTTAGTTTTAATTGACAAAAGTTATTTACTTTAAAATTTGTTAATTAGAAATTTTTAACTGTCATTTTCAAGAAATTATTTAAAATAATATTGTTCTCAGCATATAGCACATTCTACTCACTAGCTGTCTTTTATACACATTGAACCTGGTACCTTTATCTGTGTATCTCTGTATATAATTAAAACAGTAAATGTATAAACTATTTTTAACAGCTGATGGCATCTCTGGATAAGTGGGTACTTCTAAAACAGTAGACTGGCTTATTTTCATCTTTGGGAAAAATATAATCCAATAACTCTTGCCATATGGTCCTGTATCTATGTGAGTCAAAACTCTATCATAGCACTAGTAGGGGTATCTGAATACTTTGTCTCTTGTCTTCAGTTATAACTTCATATCCATGATACCATCATAATCTTCAAAATTCCTCCATCTAATCTTTTTTTCAAGCTTTTTATTGTCAGGATAGAATTAAAAAACAGGAATTAAAAGTAAGTTCTCTTTATCTTGAGTGAAACATGTTAATGACTCTTTTCAATTCACCTTAATTGATTTAAAATCAACTCTGTGTGATTTTTGTCAAAGAATGTTATATGAACTTTAATAAAAAAAATTATTAATCTAATCAAATTAGACACTGGAATTTTGTAATTACCAGGATATCTCTTGTAACATAAAAATATACCTTGTTTTAGTTTCAAAATCTGAATTAGTCAAGCGTTGATGGTTGAGGGGTCAGCACAACTGCCTTAAAGGCAGTTGGCCCGGGTTAGTGGGTTCACTTCTCGGCCAATCCTATGACACATGAGAAAAAAAATCTGAATTAGTAAAATATTAATGTTTGATTAAAATATATATATTTTAGATTTAAAATTATTTAATCCTTAACTGTTATTCCAATGTAATATAGAAATATAAAAAATATCTGCAAAAAATTTTTGTTTGTGCCTATTCCCATTTTTACTTTCAACTTATATATATATGCACACATACTACTATATTGTTGTATGCTAAGAGACGCATAACCATCTCAATATATATAAATAAAGTTGTTTTTGAATTAAACCATGTATTATTTTCTATTAGTTTTCAATGTTTTGACAAAATAGCCTCCACGATTATTATAGTTTAACTTTTTTTTAAATAAAAAACTTTTACATCCCAAGTAGTAAGGAGATTAAGTGTGAGGTAAAGAATGTGTGAAGTAATTGAGCATTCAGAGTATGTTGATTAGCAAAATGTTTATTTTCTTCAGTTTCATGATTACTTGATTTCAAGTTTATATTAGAAGATAAAATAAGTGACCTCCACAAGGTTAGAATATGGTGTGCTTCATTAGCTTTATTTAAATCAGTTGGGTGTTTTAATGTTTCAGTTGACTCTCTCATGGTTCTCAAATCATACTTTTTCAAATTAGCAAGTATGTTAGCATTATTAAAATCATGTTTGTGACCAATTTCTAAAAAATGTGAAGTAAAAGTTGATGTATTTAACTTCCTGTTAAAGGCATTTTTATGTTCCTTGATAGATGAATGAATGTCAGAGTTAAGGAACATAAAGATGTCTTTAATCAGAAGTTAAATATATCAGCTTTTATTTCACATTTTTTAAAAATTGGTTACTAAACTGATTTTGATAAGGCTAAAATACTTGTTAATTTGAAAATGTATGATTTGAGAATGACAAGAAAGTCAATTGAAATATTAAAATGACCAACTGGTGTAAATAAAGCTGATGAAGCACAATATATTCCAGTTTTTTGAGACTGCATTTATCTTTCTTTTAATATAAACTTTAATAAATTAATGGTGAAACTGAAAAAAATAAACATTTTGTTAATCCATATATTGTGAATTATCAACCGTTTTTGCCCAATCCCATTCTTTACATCACACTCAGTCTTGTTACTGCTTGAGATCTCATTATTTTTCTTTGATTGGGAAATGCTATTTTGTTACAACTTTGGGAAGTATTAGAAAATAATACATGTTTTAATCCAAAAACTACTTCATTTACATAATATAACTGTGAAAACATTAAGTATAGTACATATTCTAATTCTAATAAAATATATATAATTAATCAAAACAATAATATTTTAAAAACAAATATATACTATAATTTAATAGAAGTACTTTCAACTATCTAAGTAGTCATTATCAACTAAATTTAAATTGTATTACAAAAAAAAAACATTACAAATGTATACAAAAGCAATTACATCATACATCAATTTTCCCACAATTCATTAATTTTTATATTAGCAACCTGTCTATTTATTAAATGTTGCTTTCCATTTTTTATTATCATAGTTTCTTTAATTTTATGTTTATTATTATTTCTTTCAATACACAAAATCTTAACTTTATTAAAAACAAAATCAAAACCATAATTACATATTACATTATGATCAAAAATACTGAAGGTGATACATCATCATTTCTAACATTCTTTTGTCTTGATTTTTGCACTCGTTTATATAACGACCAATGCTCTTTTGATCTTTTTTCCAATGTACACCAAGATTCACCTATATATGCCTTTCCACAAACACACAGCCATTTATATATTGCACAACTTTGATTTAAAATACTACATCTATTTTTTGAATTATTTATTAATCTACTTAAATTAGGAGTAGTATAAAATGCGACTCTACATATACTTTTATATATCTGTTTTATAAATTTCACTTGCTAATTACAAATAAATGGTATTGATATCCAAGTATATTTCATTTTATCAATATCTATAGTACTTAAAATATTACCATTATTATTAAACTTACTAATAATATTATAAATTAATTTATGATTATATTCAATATTTAATAAATCTATAGTAAATACATTTATAATATTTATTTTATCATAATTATATTTACATAACTTATTATTCCTAAATAAAAATGATTTTAAACCAGATAATTTATGTACTATTGGCACATTTGAGTCCCATGAATACATCATCTTTTTTCAATATCTTTTATTTCCATATAATAATCTAATTTATTTTTATTATGAGTAACTTTAATATCCAAATATTGAATTGACATTTTTTCTTCAAAAGATTTACTCCATTTTAAACCTAAACTATTTAATTCATTAAATAACATTAAATAATAATATGTTTTTGTTTGTGGAAGTTTAGATATTATAAATTTGTTATTTAATGAATTAAATAGTTTAGAAGGTTTAAAATGGAGTAAATCTTTTGAAGAAAAAAATGTCAATTCAATATTTGAATATTAAAGTTACTCATAATAAAAATAAATTAGATTATTGTATGGTAATAAAGGATATTGAAAAAAGAGGATATATTCCTTGGGACTCTAATGTGCCAATAGTACATAAATTATCTGATTTAAAATCATTTTTATTTAGGAATAATAAGTTATGTAAATATAATTCTGATAAAATAAGTAACATAAATGTATTTACTATGGATTTATTAAATATTGGATATAATCATAAATTAATTTATAATATTGTTAGTAAGTTTAATAATAATGGTAATATTTTAAGTACTATAGATATTGATAAATTAAAATATGCTTGGATATCAATACCATTTATTTGTAATTAGCAAGTGAAATTTATAAAACAGATATATAAAAGTATATGTAGAGTCGCATTTTATACTACTCCTAATTTAAATAGATTAATAAATAATTTAAAAAATAGATGTAGTATTTTAAATCAAAGTTGTGCAATATACAAATGGCTGTGTATTTGTGGAAAGGCATATATAGGTGAATCTTGATATACAGTGGAGAAAAGATCAAAAGAGCATTGTCGTTATATAAACGAGTACAAAAATCAAGACAAGAGAATGTTAGAAATGATGACGCATCATCTTCAGTATTTTTTGATCATAATATAATATGTAATTATGGTTTTGATTTTAATAAAATTAAGATTTTGTGTATTGAAAGAAATAATAATAAATGTAAAATTAAAGAAGCTATGTTAATAAAAAATGGAAAGCAACATTTAATAAATAAACAGGCTACTAATATAAAAATTAATGAATTGTGGGAAAATTGATGTATGGCATAATTGTTTTTGTATACATTTGTAATGGGATTTTTTTTTTGTAATAGAATTTGAATTTAGTTGATAATGACTACTTAGATGGTTGAATGTACTTCTATTAAATTATACTATATATAATAACCTTCCCTTCTGGTTCTTTAGCACCTCTACCCATAACTTCTTTACTCTCTACAATACTAGGTCAATAATAAACAATCAAGGGATAACAATAAAGTATAAGACTCTTTATGGGACTTGAAACTTATGATATATCAAAACATAAGATAGCATTAAGAAATATATAAAATACACTCCACAATGGCATTACTATTGTAAAAATTTTCCTACTACCATCATATTATAATAATAATTAGGGAAATCCCCATAAAAAACAATGACTAACATAAAATTTTATTTAAATAATGCTTTAACTACTCTTCTATAATTTAAGAATCTCAAAATAATAACATTGAAACAAAAATTACATTAAATTAAAAGAATTAATACTATCCTATGGCTATCTCAGGGATCATAATTATTATATTCTAAAATATGATACAACAATTAGATTGATAATTAAATAATTTAATCCCAAGAGAGATTTTACTGGGATTCAACCATTTAAATAAAATCACACTATTACAAATCCTGATTAATATCCTATTTGAAAATTAATCCAACTATAATAATAAGACATGAAAATTAATGTTCACTATCTACTGATTACATTCACTTAAATAATTTAATTTACTTTTCTAAGATTTATTCTCATACTTATATTAATAACAATCACTATAGAATACTCATTTTTATTATAATCAAAAGTTATATTATACAATTATTACCTACAAGGTCTAACTCAAGTAAATACATTTCTTAATTACTTAGCATTCATCCATTGTAATTCAATCCTTCAGAATAACAAATCTTAAAATATATTTGGTCAGTAATTTGTACTCTGAAATAATATAATACTTCTAAATTTATGATACAAAATACATTTCAAAATTAGATCACAAAATCAGTCTGTGACTCTTAAAACATACTGTCAATTTCTATTATATGCTCTCCATTTTGTAATACTTAATAGTATTTTTCAAATAAATCTTCAAGATTCTTTTATATCTAATAAAAATATGAAGTAATTCAAACTCTCTTTAATATAATTATAATTTTAAAAGCAATTGATAATTAATATGTCAATTATAAATTCTTAAATATAATTATTCAGATAAAGTATGTAATCAATATATGCTATGTATAGTTCTATGCAGATAATGTGCTTTATTGATATGACTTTGTGAGTTAAATGACTCTCAAATGCAATGAAATTACTAATACAAAATTTAAATTAAAATAATCATTTATTTACAACAATAATAATGAACAACAAACAGCGATATACATTATGTTGAATAATTCACTAACAAAATAATCATTTAACTGTTTATAAATTTACAATAAAATTATTTATATTCATCCCAGATAGACATAATAATTATACTATACATTTAAACCTTCACCCCATATTCAGTATCTAGTTCTTTTAAAATAATAAGTTTGTTCTTCTTACCATCATGTATACTTTTATACTATTACTATACAGTTTTACAATTCATGAGTTATCTTATGGTGATCTTCTTAGTCATCTTTTCCTATTTACCTAATATTTTGGAACTCCGGATATTTTAATAAAATTATAATATTTAAATTATAATTCATATTGAAAATTTGTATAAAATTATTGCACTATAATCTCATCAAGAAAAATTATTGCAGCTATGGTAATGTTACAAAAAAAACAAAAACAATATTTATAATGTAATCAAAATGAATAGTGAAATTAAGGATTCTTTTTCTTATAATATAATTCATTTTATACATTCATTCACTATCTGTCATTTATATTTTTTGTTTGTCTTTGATCTCAGATATCATTATTCATATAGTAATTTATTCAGATTTTAGTCAAATATAAAGGATTTGTTCTGTATATGGTTTTACTACTTTTAAGTTAATCTGTTCAAACTTCAGGAGAAAACCTATAAAATTCTTCAAGTATGTAGTGAACTTTCGATGCCTACTATATTCTTATTTAACCAAAATGTTCATAGATAAGAAACTGATTTTATCAAAAATACAATATCATAAAAGAGGGATTAAGGTTTCCTTTATTTGTGAAGTGTATATTTTGACAGGTAATCATTTTTTTAATAATCTTACCCCAATGTCACCCTGGCCTATACAGCAAACACTTATGGTATATACTATATTCATGTTTTTGCAGAAAATCCTCCCATTTCTTTCTGACAAACTATATGGGTAATGCAAGCATTAATCCCATTCAATTATTCAATCAGTTCTTCAGGATGATATTTTTATATCCTATCCTGGAATTTCAACTCATCTTTCCCTACTGTGTCTTCAGCATCTATTATTATACTCCCTCTGGACCAATAATACAATCCAACCTTCCCATTAAATATTTTTCTATCAACATTTGAAATCATGTTATAAAACAAATAGTCTATCTTTCTCATCATCAATATGATACTTTTTTTATTTATAACAAATGAATTCATGATTATTTTTTTTACATTAATATTCACTTTTTTCTTATTCTCATAAATAACATTATATTTTATAATATATGTATTTTTATTTTTATAGAATCCTATAAATTTTTATTTATCATTACTAGTTCATTCCCTTTTGTCAAATATAATTTATGGTAATAAATTTGCAATACATCTGCAGCATATATATTACCACACTCAATTTTTCTTTAAAATGTATATTGTGGCTAAAATATAAAGTTAAAATATTATATTCCACATACATTATCATGTTATAACTTGTGTATACACTCTTCATATCTTTAAGTATACTCTTTATTTTTTTAAACCAAGAATGTATAATAAAAAGATTAATACCTTATAATCTTATATACCAGATTGCATATAAAATTGTTTCAATTATTGCTAACTATAATACCTAGTATTTATATTTCATCTCAAATAAAATAAATATTAATAATAAATTTAAAATTAAAATCTTTTTATCTTTGTTTTTTTTTTTTTTTTAAAAAAAAAATCCATTTCAATTCCTATTTAACACTACCATGGTAACCCAAGAGATGTTCATTATTTCTTGCAAGTTTGTGTGCTTCCCATATCTTCTTTCGGCTACAATCACATGCACATTTAAAAAAAAGACATTTGACAAATAAGCAAAACACTAACTGGCCAAAAGTTCTGAATTGGATGAATCCTTCCTTTTTGTCTAATTTAAAGTTACATATGCATAATTATATTCTTGAAAAATACATTAATGAAAGAGTTTAACAAATCTTCTCAATACATCTTCATATTATTTTTTCCACATTACAAAACTTTGAAATATGTTTAATTAATTCATCAATAAGTTTACTTCAACTTATTTTTTTACTTTCCTCTTACGTATTAATTTTGTGATATTTAAATACATATGAATAAATTCATTTAACTTCCTGTACTATAGTGTATCATCTTCATTACGGTTATCCACTATTAAAAAGTTAAACAGACTTTTTTGATTATCCTTTCCCTTTTTACTTTTCCTTTTTTATAATAATATAATAAGATTTCATTTTCTATTAAAACATGAGAAATATTAATTCATCTTTTATCTATCCTCTTTTATTCATTATTAAATATATGCTAAACATTTTCTTCTTCAAAATTTTTCTAGCTATTTATCACACATCAATTGTTCAATTCAAACAGAATATTAATTTTAATTAGACTTATCGCTCTTAACTAAGTCATTATTTTTAAGTTCTGATAAAATACTTTTACAAGTTATACAAATTTATTTCTAGAGATTTTAGACTTATTTCTCATTTTTAATACATGATTAATAAAAATATTTAGTTTGGCATAAATAAATGAATGTGTTCTTACATGAATGCAGATACATCTTTCTTTAAGGAAATGTAGCTATCTCTTCTTTCTCATGATTATCCCAAATAAAAATAATAACTTTAGCTTTTCATTTAGATTTCTTTTAGATATCATTTTAATTATAAGTAGATGATCAGGACTGCAATTAGGTCACAATAAAGAAACTGGTTTAAACTCACTCCATGATGTTAATGATTAATATAATATATTTTATATCCTTAAACAGTTTTCAAAATCTTATTTTTGCCATTTAAAACTAATTTTTTTTAAAAACTTTTATGATTTTACCAAGAAAAAATATTGAAACAGCTCCCTGCTTTATTTTTTCATGAATCTGTATCTCAATTGCCTGCTTTTCTTTTTCTTTTAAAAACCCTAGGATAAAATGACATCAGAAAACTACTTACTTAATTCTCATTGGTCACCATCCCAAATAAACTTTTACAACTTTTAAATAAATATTTTCTGTCTCTATTTAAAATAATTAAAATCAATAAATATTTTACAAATGAAACTAATTTAAATCATCTCTAGCATTAAGTATAATTAGTTTTTAATATATAATATTATTAATTGAATTTAAATATAAAGTTTAATAACAAAATAAATTATTACTTTGTAATCTTTAACTGTTTCTTCTTTTATTTACTACAATTCTATATATTTAGCTTTTAAAGAAACATTGTAATAAAAATAAATTAAAGCCAACTTTATAAGTAACAATGTTTATTTTTATTGACAACTATTGTATTGAAATTATCTAGTGGATTATAGTATAAATGATTATAAATAAAGATTATTGGATATCTATCTTTACTCTTTATGTATTAAGTCATTTATTTATACCAAAATTTATAGCATCACTATTTAAAATTTTGGAGCTATAATATACATTTTCTATCCCAATCTCTTACTATGGATAAACAATCAAAAGAGGTTACTATCTATCTATCTATCTATCTATCTATCTATCTATCTATCTATCTATCTATCTATCTATCTATCTATCTATCTATCTATCTATCTATCTATCTATCTATCTATCTATCTATCTATCTATCTATCTATCTATCTATCTATCTATCTATCTATCTATCTATCTATCTATCTATCTATCTATCTATCTATCTATCTATCTGTCTGTCTGTCTGTCTGTCTGTCTGTCTGTCTGTCTATCTATCTATCTATCTATCTATCTATCTATCTATCTATCTATCTATCTATCTATCTATCTATCTATCTATCTATCTATCTATCTATCTATCTATCTATCTATCTCTCTATCTATCTCTCTATCTATCTATCTATCTATCTATCTATCTATCTATCTATCTATCTATCTATCTATCTATCTATCTATCTATCTATCTATCTATCTATCTATCTATCTATCTATCTATCTATCTATCTATCTATCTATCTATCTATCTATCTATCTATCTATCTACCTATCTATCTATCTATCTATCTATCTATCTATCTATCTATCTATCTATCTATCTATCTATCTATCTATCTATCTATCTATCTATCTATCTATCTATCTATCTATCTATCTATCTATCTATCTATCTATCTATCTATCTATTTATCTATCTGTGCTCTTCCGATCTTATCTATCTATCTATCTATCTATCTATCTATCTATCTATCTATCTATCTATCTATCTATCTATCTATCTATCTATCTATCTATCTATCTATCTATCTATCTATCTATCTATCTATCTATCTATCTATCTATCTATCTATCTATCTATCTATCTATCTATCTATCTATCTATCTATCTATCTATCTATCTATCTATCTATCTATCTATCTATCTATCTATCTATCTATCTATCTATCTATCTATCTATCTATCTATCTATCTATCTATCTATCTATCTATCTATCTATCTATCTATCTATCTATCTATCTATCTATCTATCTATCTATCTATCTATCTATCTATCTATCTATCTATCTATCTATCTATCTATCTATCTATCTATCTATCTATCTATCTATCTATCTATCTATCTATCTATCTATCTATCTATCTATCTATCTATCTATCTATCTATCTATCTATCTATCTATCTATCTATCTATCTATCTATCTATCTATCTATCTATCTATCTATCTATCTATCTATCTATCTATCTATCTATCTATCTATCTATCTATCTATCTATCTATCTATCTATCTATCTATCTATCTATCTATCTATCTATCTATCTATCTATCTATCTATCTATCTATCTATCTATCTATCTATCTATCTATCTATCTATCTATCTATCTATCTATCTATCTATCTATCTATCTATCTATCTATCTATCTATCTATCTATCTATCTATCTATCTATCTATCTATCTATCTATCTATCTATCTATCTATCTATCTATCTATCTATCTATCTATCTATCTATCTATCTATCTATCTATCTATCTATCTATCTATCTATCTATCTATCTATCTATCTATCTATCTATCTATCTATCTATCTATCTATCTATCTATCTATCTATCTATCTATCTATCTATCTATCTATCTATCTATCTATCTATCTATCTATCTATCTATCTATCTATCTATCTATCTATCTATCTATCTATCTATCTATCTATCTATCTATCTATCTATCTATCTATCTATCTATCTATCTATCTATCTATCTATCTATCTATCTATCTATCTATCTATCTATCTATCTATCTATCTATCTATCTATCTATCTATCTATCTATCTATCTATCTATCTATCTATCTATCTATCTATCTATCTATCTATCTATCTATCTATCTATCTATCTATCTATCTATCTATCTATCTATCTATCTATCTATCTATCTATCTATCTATCTATCTATCTATCTATCTATCTATCTATCTATCTATCTATCTATCTATCTATCTATCTATCTATCTATCTATCTATCTATCTATCTATCTATCTATCTATCTATCTATCTATCTATCTATCTATCTATCTATCTATCTATCTATCTATCTATCTATCTATCTATCTATCTATCTATCTATCTATCTATCTATCTATCTATCTATCTATCTATCTATCTATCTATCTATCTATCTATCTATCTATCTATCTATCTATCTATCTATCTATCTATCTATCTATCTATCTATATATATATATATATATATATATATATATATATATATATATATATATATATATATATATATATATATATATATATATATATATATATATATATATATATATATATATATATATAAACAAAAAAAAAGACTTATAAATCCAATAAATAATATTATATTTCAACCAGAGGACTGGTTTTCATCAGAAAGAAAAAAAATACACAGTAAAACGGCGATAATCCAAAATTATAGATTTGGTAAAAGATTAAAAATTTAATAAAACCCTCCTGATTGGTCACAAAATCTAACACAGAATATCTACCCAATCAATGACAAAATTAAAAAAAAAAAAACAACTCAATTTTTTTTGTGGTGAACACTTCAGTATCTTATTTTATTGTAGTTATCTATTGTATTCTATTCTCAACAATATCTTTCTAATAAAATTAATGAATACTATACTTTTTGAAAATGTCTTTGAGATAATCTATATAACATAAATGAGATATCATTTTCCTATGAAAAACATTGTTAAGAAAAGCTACATACTCTATAGTGCTTTCTATAGGAAGTCTTTTAACAGTAATGTTTTTCTGAAAGTGTATGAGGATGGTATTTTAGTTATATTTATATATTAGATTATTTCCCTCATCTAATATAAGTACTGAATGTCTTTAGAAAAATTTAACTTTATTTAAATATTCCAAATGCATTCAACAGTTAATAATAGCATACAAATTAGTATATGCACAATGTTTCAAGAGTTATTATTCTCCTCTCTTCTTTAGATGTTGATGGCCTGATCAGTGAAAGTACTAGCATGGGTCACTAGTTATTCTTAAATGGAAAATCCATAAAAACAATCACCTAACAGCATCTGATTAGCATCGAGAACAATATCTCTTTCATTGTTTTTTTGGAAGGGATACTGGGAAGATGTTATGATTTAGTGGAATATTTCATCTTTTATAAAGATGAATTTAAACTTCCCATTTATGAATCATATTTGAATTGTCTAATATTTTGCTATTAAACTGTATTACACATGTAAAAATATTCTTTTATTGTGATGACAGTCTAAATGAAGGCATTATTACTAAAAATTTTGATGCAAAGTTTAGTTTTAATGGATTTTGAAAGACTTAAATATGATAAACAGTAGTCTTATTCCTTCAGTGACTAATAAGAATTATCATTTAATGCTAATGTTTATTGACAAAAATCTCATTAATATAACAAATTTACATTTGAATCATATATTGTCATAAACTTAGCATGGGAAACTGCTATATAGTTTAAATAAATCTTCTATAAACAATATTTGATTTAATGGTGTTTTAAAATACTAATAACAATATTAAGAAATCTTCAATATATCATATGGAATGGTTTTTAAGCTGTGTGCAAAGCCAAAAACATATTTACTAGAGTGTAATTTTTTTTGTAAATTTTGTATGATGTCAGTTAAATGCATGGAATTTATATATTGATCTTTACTCATATGTTTCAAGAATATGTGCTGAAAGTTTTAGTAATATCCTCCAAAAATATTAAACATGAAAAGTGATGTTGAATTATTCCACATGTTTATATTTAATTAAAAATGTAATTATTATTCTTTAATTGAAATTTAAATTGATGTCTGAATTAGGAATAATCTCTAATTTAATAAATGATGAATAATAACTGTTAACATATTAAAGTGAAGTGATTGCTGTCAAAGTTGAAAGTGCTGACTATAAGAGTTTGATATTAACAAATACAGAACAAATGTATACCTATATAGAGATTGTGATATAGGCCAAATGAAAAGCCTAATTCAGCATAAAATCAATTTTTTAGATGTCTTTGTTTATTTATATGTTTAAAAATGTGATAGATTGAAAAAGAATATTGAAATTTTATACATTTTTAATATTTCTGACTTTATTAAACATTTTCTAATCATTTGTATTTTATATATTATTCACCTATATCCATGATATTTCTACTTGTCTTCAAGTGGAACATTATACAGTTAGAGATAATAGCTATTAAAACATGACTTTATTCTGTTTAATTAAAATTGTTTTTTTTTATATTATAAAATTTATTATTTTTAATTAGGCTTGGCAAGCTGAATTTGAACATAAAATTTTGGAAAAACAAAGAAAAGAAAAAAACATTTTAAAATTGACAGAGTGTGTGGGAAATCTAATGAAGAAACTTGAAGAAAAAGATAGAGAGGTAAATAGTGATATTGAGATTAAGCAATTATCGATATTGAAAAATATATGTAATTGAAATCATATTTTCTTTACCAACTGAACCTTGCTTTCCTCTAATGTTTTTTTACTAATTTTTTTAAAATCGATCATATTTAGCTAATGTCAGGATTTGTTTGGTTTGAATAAACTTTTGGAACGCTCATTATAACTATAAACGATGCTTATAATTGAAATTAATGTTAATTTTATTATTTTCATAGTGCGCGCGCGCACATATTGAAATCATTTTTGTAAACTATAAATTTATTTTTTAATAACAATGGATTATTTTAAAATGCAGAATGTTTTCATATTTATATCAACACAAAATTTTTATATATCAGTAATTTTAAACAATAAATCAAAATAACCTTTTGTAATTTTATTAAGAGTAATAGAAGTTTTTGAATTAGTAATGTTCAGATTAATGACACATGCACGCGCATATATAACAGCCACTTATAAATCATTATGACTTTCAAACTCTGAGGAAAGAAAAGAAAAAACTTCTCTAGAAATGAATTTTGCGATGATTGTACAAACCGATCTGTTAATCACGATATACTCATATATTGAATATGCTGGAGATCAAACTTATGTTTAATTGATCTTTTTTTGCTGCTAACTTTTAATTTCTTCAGAAGAATTATTTTTTTCCCCTTGAAATACTTCAACACTATGTCTAATTGCAGCTCTCCATTGTGTTCTGTTTTCTATCTTTGAAACAATTCTGATAACATAGATGATTCTACTTCTCCCACAAAAAATATGAGTGAGTTTACCATAAAACATTTCTGTATTAAGTCTTACAATGTTTACCTTTTTACATATCCAATTCAACAAAGGTATAATTTTGCATTATTGGCTCTTTAGTAATCACATCGAATAAGTTGAAGAATATATCAATTAGTTTTATAATCCTCCCCTTGTATTTTAAAATCATTCTTATACTAAACTTTTCTAATAAATTTATATTGGGTCAGGTATCCAATTCTCACTTTCATACAATAAATTAGATTTTAAAAATGGCTCTATACAGTTATATATTAAACTTGTTAAAATCATAAACAACACATTAAAATCTGCAGTGTACTTCATCATTTGGGTTTACTGGTTTGCTTATGAAATTACCAAGATATTTAAATCAGCTTACATTCTCAAGTTGATAATCATCAAGACTTATTTTCCATCACTGGATGATAGAAAGCTTGAGTTTTTGGATCATTGATAATTAAACCAATGACGTTAAATGGTGTATTCAAATCATTAATTAAAATTTTTTAAATCATCTTTTGAACTAGTAAAAGTAGAATAATCATCAGCATACTATGAATTCAGAATCTAAGAAGATGGAATTTCCATTTTTGCTTTTAATTGATACAAATTAAAAATTCCATTATTAAACCTGTATCACATTTTGATCCCTATTTCATTAATCTGCGATTCCAAAAATGAATGTCAAAAAATTGAAACAATATTGGAACAAGTACTCACTCTTGTTTAATATCAGTTTTCATTTTATGTGTATCAGACTTTCAATATCATTTCATTTTGCAGAAGTTGTATAGTATGAATAAATTTTGGTAAACAACTAATCACTTTCAAATAATGCCAAAACCTGTTCAGTTATCAGAATCAAATACCTCAAGGCAATCAATAAAAGGAATATAAAAATTACTTTTTGTTCCATTCATATTTCTTGCATTTTCCTAACAACAAAAAACATTTCTACAGTACTTTTTGATTTTCTGAAACCATATTGAGCCTCTGGTAATCATTAATCCATAACTGAAAACAAATTATTTAGAAAAATCATTGAAAATACTGTTGCTGTAGTGGATAATAAAGATATTTCATGATATTTTGTATATTCCCTTTAGTTTTAAAAATTAGAACAATAGAATCATTTATAAAATATGCTAACTCAACTTCATGGATTCATATATTCCTAAAAAATTTTAATATTTTTGAACCTAACATGGTACCACCATTATTTAAAAAATTCTCTGGATATTTTTTTAATATTTGAAACTTTTCTGTTTTTAAGATTACAAGAAGCCGTTTTGACTTCTGAAAGCTATATATCATTGTCCAAATATAAGTGAGTAGACAAAATGGATATATCATTAAAAGTTGTCATTCATAAGACAATGGATATTTTTTTCTCTTAGTGAAATATCATTGTCACTATTCAAGAGAATGACTTTGCTGGATTTAATAGGATTATGATACCATTTCTCAGATTCATATGTTGCTTTTAGTGCAGTAAAAAAATCTAGAATGACCATGATCAGTGAATATCTATATCTTCTTTACAGTCATTTTAAAGTCTTTTTATCAGTCAATGAATTTCTGATTTCAGGTCTCTCCATTTATTTTGGAGTTTCAAATTAAATTTATTATTTTTCCAAGCAGAAGATACCATATTTCCTTCTAATAAAATTACTAATAATGAGATAATTATCAGAAAACCAAGATTATTCTTTTAGTGAATCCAAAAATAGTTTACTTCTATTCATAATGCACTCCTTAAGAAATTTCCATGCATCAGTAATATGACAATTCTAGAGGTGTAAACTAATGTGTATTTAATAATATAAATATCTGAAAAAGAAGAGAAAGTTATAATAATATCTTATATGATCAGAATTTGCAATATATACATTTAGTAACCATTTGGCTACATTGCTATATTAAAAATAAACAGTAATCCTAGATCTTCAATTAAACAAGCATTTTATGTCCCAAAATGATAGTATGGGAATTCTCAAACATTTAATTTGTTAAATAATATGATTTTAATATGTGAATATTTTAATAAAAGTTATAAATGATTGTAGAAGGAAGAGAAAATTATAAAATAATGTAAACAATTTTTTTTTATTTTTCTCTTCAGTAATTATAATTAATTAGTAGTTTTAATTTAAACTGTGAAAATATATTAAGAGAAAATTATCTTTTTTTTTGTAAATTATTTAATAAATTTTAACTTAACCTTAAAAGAGAGATAAAGTTTTAGGTTTAATAGTAGTTTTAAAAAGAAAATGAAATAAGAGATTTTGACATGTTTGTTAAATATTTTAATTAGTCAGAGGTGTTTTTGTTTTTTTTTTATCTCTCTTTAATACAAAAATCAAGTCAGTGCAATTAACTCATTATCTGATTTTTCTTTTTGGAAGAAAATTTTTTCATTAAAAAAGGAATGTCAAAAATTTTATGATTCTTTCTAAAAATTTTCACTTGTTTTCCAATGTCAATAATGGAAACATTGTATTTGTAAAAAAATACCTAATTGGTTATTATAAAAATGTTGGAGACACATTGTTATTGATTTGAGAAAGGGTTCTTCCACAGTTAAAAGGGGTGTGGGAATAAGTTAGAAGACCTAACTGTCTGGTAAGATGTCATTCCAAACCTAGCTGTTGAAGATAATAACCAAGTCTTAAACCAGCTGCTGAAGAAGACCCTACTAGAAAAGAAGTTCCTGACACAGCTGATAAAGAGAAAAGAAGCAGAATCATCAAGCTGTTGCATAGAATAGCAGAAGTTTTAAATAAGCTTTTAGCATCCTAAGAGTTTATTCATAAAATGGTTTCTACAATGAAAATCCATGTGCTAAATTCATCTACAAGCTGGATGTCATCATCCTCCATGTAACCTGCCTCCTTAGAAAAATATAAAGAAAATGTTATCCTTGATGTAATCAGCAATCTTGTCTCCAGCCAAGAACATAAATACCTCAGTGTATTATGCCTTAAAAATTTATTGACAAAAAAATGGATTCAATTTGCTGTTTGGTAACCTGCAAACTATGTATATGTGTAGAAGACACCTTCAAGAAGAAACTTATCTGGAAAACTGGCAAAGACTTGACAGAAAAATAAAATTATGGTTGAAGGTATTTTTTGTGTACATACTGTCCTTTTATTTACAGTAAAAAATTATATAAAGGCGATAATTTTATAAAAGTAAGAGTAGATAATTTTAAGTAATTTCATTAAGTTAATATTTTCAAATTGTGAAACATATTTTTTTAATCCATTCAATTTTTTTCATAAAATTATGACCGTTTTTTTAGAAAATGTATTTTTTTTAATTTAATTTTTTTTTAAAATATGTTTTTCTTTTCATTCATGTAATCCTCCCCCCCCCCCCAAAAAAAAAAAAAAAAAAACTTAACCAATTGTTAATTAAGCTAAAGTCAATGAGTGTTATTTCTGATTTTGAAAATATTGTTTTCCATACTTGGCTATTTAAAGAAATAATTTAAGGCATTAAAATTTAATTTAATGAATAGAAATCAACTGGTTTATTATAATTTTTATGAAACTAAATTTTATTTTTTTGATAAGATGAATGTTTAAACTGTTATAACATCATGCCATTTTTTATTATTTTGTTTATTGTTAATTAGGTAATTGTTAAATAATTGTTTTAAAGAACTATTTTTTTAGTCTTAATGTCTTTATTTTATCGAAATATAAATTGGAAGAGTGTGTGACTTGGTTTCAATATAGCTTAGAGTTTAGGGATTTTAAAATTATCCCAATAAAGCTATTAAATTATAGTAGAATAAACCTATGAATTATTTAAAGTGATTTAGAATAAGCTGTTTTATTCAATTATTTATTTCTGCTCATAGTAATAGTTTATAGAGTTCTTGCTTCCTGAGCTAAATTAGAGCATAGCAGTTAGTTATATGGATTAGATGCTTAGGTTGGTGTTTGGATTCTCTATGATAACCATGGATGGTACTTAAGTATATTTATTAAAGTCCATACACTTTATTTTATTTACCAGAAATTAAGTTTTATAGTTGGATAGTACATTAGTAATACTAGATAGTTGGAGCATTGATGATGATCAGCATGTTTTGGTATCACAGTTTTATTTTTATTGTTATATTCTGATGGATTCACATGTAAGTCTGTGCATCAAAATTATTGTTTATAATAGCTACCCCAAGTTTGGCAGTGGCTAAATAATAAGCCTGTCTATAGTGGACCCATTTCAAATTCAGACACGAGGTTGACTTTGATTTTGTTTGATTGTTCATGATGGTGAATGATTTGATTACTTTTGTTTAATACTGGGTAAACTTTTAGTTAGTGTTATTTCTTGATGATTTCTTATGCTCAATTTTATATTAAATATGATTATTAAATGTGGGGATGATGATTTCCCCTTCTCCTCATACTTCAACCATAATATATTATATACTGTTACAAATGGCTACTTACTTGTGGGACAATGTAAACTTGGTCACCCTTTATTATCCTGTAGTGTTACAAATTGTTACCCAACTATGTGTCCAATGATGATCAGATTCTGGTGGTCAGCATATAAAGTGCATACAGTACTTAAACCTCAGAAATATACCTGAAAAAGAAAAGTCTGTATTTTGATGCAGAATTAATTTTAAAATGTATTACTGTGAACAGTGACAAGAATATAAAGGATGATTGTAAGTTATAATTTGTTTATAAATTATAAAATAGTAGTATTCATGAATATTAAAGAAGTTCATGTATAAAGTTGAACAGAAAATTAAAGTATGATTCTGGAGATTGAATTGAGGTTTTGACTGTTGGAGTTTACTCAAATGTACTTTCAGTTTTAGTGATGGAATGTAGGGTTTTGTTGGATGTAGGGTCTTGTTGTTGGCTTGAGGATGTAATATTTTTATGCAGCTTCATGGAGTGTGCTGTCTCAGGCACTGTTTCAATCCATTTTCAGATTTTTATATTTTCTATTGTTTATCATTGTTCAGCTAACATAGCCCTGCCATGATCTCCAGCCTTCAAGTCTCCAAGAAAAAGAGCAGGGCATAGTTATGTATTTACCAGACCCTAAGACTAAGAGGAGCAGGGCTTTGTAAAGATTTTTTCATTTTTTATTTTGGATTGCAGATAAATTATAGTGTCTCAATCAAGATAGACCTTCCAGTGTTCATGCTACATTGTGTACTTATATTCCAGTGGTTGGATTCTGTATCTATCTCAGGATTTCAGGTCACTATGCATTCTTTCACTTTCACATTCTCATAAGATCTCTAAGAAAGGTTTTTGTATATACATATGTATTAATAATAAAAATATTAGTGAATTGGAAATCTGTCACACACACATGAACAGAATAGAATTGGAGAATAAAATGGGAAATAAAATAAAATAAATCAAATAAAGCCAGGTATTGAGACAATAAGGTGTAAAGAAAAGCAGATTAGTGGTAGTAATAATAATAATATTAGTAGTATAAGTTAAGGTGAAAGGTTGCATGGAAGAGGGAGTGATGTTAATTTTATTTTATGAGATATTTTTAAATGTTCATATTTGTATTTCCTGTGTAAAACTAATTTAACACAATTTTTCTTGAAGATTAAAAATTCTATAATACACTTATCTGCTGACAAAAGTCAAAGTGAAGAATATGGAGAAAGAACTTGGTCAGAAAAAAAAATCAGCAACCAACCAAAGATATCTATAGAATAGAGATCATTGTAGTCCAGATATTGCAGATGATCATAGATGATCAAAAAAGGATACAAAAAAAGTTAAATGATGGAAGAAATGAATCAGGAAAGAAAAGAAGATAATAAAAAAGAGAAGATAATAAAAGAAGAGATCAACAAAGAGAAGAAGATAATAAAAGGAGAAATCAACAAATAGAAGACAATAAAAGAAGAGATCAACAAATAGAAGAAGGTAATAAAAGAAGAGATCAACAAAAAAGAAGATAATACAGAAATAGAAGAGGGTAATAAAAAGAGAGCAGAAGAAGCTCAAATGCTGCTACAGATAATACAAGAAGGTTGTCTATAAATGCAGATACTGATTAAAGACATGCAAAATAACAATAAAAACAATGGAAAAATGAACCAACATATACATGAAAGTAGTGATGTTGATGCCATTGCTATGAGTGATTATTTAGGCAAAAAGAAATAACAGGATTAAAAAACAGATGTTATACATCATGTGCATGTTGTAATACAAGATAAAGCTGAAATAACAGATCAAATTACATCTAAACCAGAGATATTAAACCAAATGATAAAGGCACTGAAACAATGTGACAAAAATACTGAAAAATGAACAAAAGTTTATGGATGTGATAAATCAAATGATTGGAGAATATAAAGAAGAAACTGAAATGACAGTTCAAAAAGTATATCAATTAAGAAAAAAAGTAGAGAATCAAATATCACCAGAGATATATAGAATAGATTCCAAAGAGATCTATACTCAGTTTTTCCAAGGCTAGATATTTCAATTGAAAGTATTGATTGCTGGTTCTTTCTGAATAAGATTTGTTAGACATAAGTTATCATGTATATTAGACTGGTTGATTTTGTATATTAACAAAAGATATATTGAACTGATAGAGAAGTTGATGATGATCAGCATGTTTTAGTAT